>OMOT01052899.1:0-10869 GCA_900312575.1 Acanthochaenus luetkenii
CCAATTCAATTTTATGCAGCCAGGACAGATGCCCTGGGGACATAAACACACACATTTTTAATACACTTCTCACCAGGAAGCCCAATGCACCAGAGCCTGCGGCTGCCCCGGGTCTCCTCTCACACTCAATTATTAATGTAACGGCCGTAGTGGCTTAATTAAATAATAAAGACAAGCTCCCTGCGAAGGAATGGGCCAAGGACAACTCAGAAGGGAAGGTGGCTTCTCTAAACGACCCATTCTGTCATATGAGAATGCAATGCTGTAAATATGTCGTATTGCAATAACATTTGGTGATGGGAAATATTGTATCCATCTTCAAAGACACACCGATGACTGTATTTCTAGTTATTGGGTTATCTTCTGTAGACTGTATGTTACTATAGAGGTTAACTGTTAAGTGAGGGGTCGTGTTGCAGTCCGCACATTTATGGGAAAGGACGAGGGCATATTACATCACTAAAATACGTTTTGATACGCACATTTTTCCAGAAAGCCTTTTTGAAAAATAAATAATTTGAGGGAGAGGTGGAGACTTTTTGGCGTTAAGTCTGGGATCTGCTCATAAATCAGTTGTCTTGAGAGTCAGGTCAGACATGGGGTTGCGATACCTCAACTACATAAAAGTAATGATTTCCTCGGATTATGGATTCCTGCCGCCCCAAGGGCAAGCCAGAGGAAGCACTCTGTCTCCGACGTGATGAAATGTGGCGGTATCTTTTACTTTGTTTCATTAGATTCACTGGAGATTACACACTCTATCCTCAAAGACTAGATTTTCTAGCTTGCTAAGATGAGAGATCTTCTGGCCTGGGGGCAAATATACTTCCAGCTCCCATCCCCAGCTCATTTCTTGAGTTCATTGTCTGTTTTAACTTATAATTAATTATTCAAATTCATTTTGAAACGCACGTTACATTTTGAGTGGCTTGTTCAAAGGCGAAAGTAGTTTTTCCACTAATGGCATGTAAGCCCCACCATTAGATTGAAAAATAGGTCCATTGTGTGTGTTGACTTGGTGGCGTACTGCGATGAAGGATTGCGACAAACTCAAGTGTTTAAATCGGCGAATTGAAATTAATGCCCTCTCAAAGCCAGGCTTGCTGACGATACATTAAAGCTAATACTCCAGTGAGGTCGAACAAATGTTTGTTTATATACATGAAATACACTTGGAGAGAATGAAATGATTGGATTTTGCTCAAATAAACACTTATATTACAGAGAGAAACGAAAGAAACAAATTGTAATGCAATGAGGTGTGGGCGCTTTATTTGTTATTTTTTTAGCGGTCTAATCCTTTGTGACATTTTTTATTTATAGCTTTATTGTAATGCGCTTTTATTTACTTTCTCTTTTTCTACAATCAGCACCCATTGGGTCTTTTCATATCTTTTTTGCTACATATGAAATGTACGCCCCGCTCTTTCGGTGGTGCTACTGACACATTGAGACACTTTCAAAGGCCATGCCTCAACTCTGTCTTGTCACATCACTTATTCAGGCTAGTTTCATTTATTCATGCCACTTTTTGTTTTTAATAATTTAATGCAGTGAAATATTTATTTTATACTGCTATAACGTGCTCACAAGGGGTGTTGACATCTCGGAAATATGATTATATGGATTCTTTATATGGCTCGGACAGTCAAGTGTGAGCCGTTGCTGTCAGTAGAAGCTGTTATGTGTATCGATTGAAATTATCCCTCATTTCCACTACAGTCAAGGAGCTCTCAGACGCCAGACGGAGAGGCAGAGTGTATAAGAGGCTCTTTTTGTACTTTTCTTTTTCCTTTAGAATTTACTGCCGACGGCTGAGAGTGGTATTTATTTTCCTCAGACTCTGCTCTGCTATCCCGGAGTTGGCAGAGTGATTTTGTAGAATAGAAACATTATAGACTGTTAGTGTCAAAGTGTTAAATGTGATGTATAGAGCTGGGGGTTTCAGAGGGAGGAGGGTGGACGGGTGGAGGAGGATGTGGTAAGGAGGTGAGCACTGCCAGCCATGACTGGAGCAAGGTGCTCACGGGAGAGAGGAGCCATCCACCATGTGAGGGATGGCAGGGTAATGTGGCGGGAGGTAATGGCTTTTCTCAGTCCGTTGAAACAGAGGGGAGATCATTAGGGGGCTGCCGCACCGCGCCGTCCGTTTACCCCGTCTCTGCCAGCGTCTCCTGTCAGGGCAGGGATGTGGAGACACACATTGTGTTTGTATACCAGCCTACTATGACAGAAGAGCATTGGAAGCGGCGGTCCAAACAGGCGAGAGTGATCTGTTACAATTTGGGACCTCCGTTATTGGGATGGATAGACAGTGATCTGGCTTAGCAACGCTCAAATGTGTCCTTACCAAAGCTTTCCCAGCTGGTTGTGTGGCGGTTATGTGAAATCAAATCAGAAAGCTATAGTCAAGACATGATGACAAAAGCAAAACTATGCAATTCTGCCATAGTTGTACCTGACGTCTCCTTCACTGTTATTGTACTGTATATTTCTTTCCCTTTCCAGAAGCAATTAAATGACTGACACCGGGCACAAAAGGGTTGTTGTCATTTTGGAAAAAATACTTTCAGATCTCAACGTTTATTGTCTATGGTCAAATGAATAGACCTCGTCTTTTTTTTCTTTTTCTTCAAGGTTATCTTTGACTATGTACTGTGTTCATTTGGTTATTTAAAAAAAAAGAAGATACATTTGATGTGTTATGACGTTCCAATGTAACACATGACTTTATAGTTCGAAAACTCAAGTCTTAATCAAAAGAGAAATTGACTTAAGACAAAGCGTCCCAGTTTGAAAAGCCTGTGGACAAAAGACTCTCAGATCTCAAAGTGATTGTCTACCGCACAATAAATAGATCACTTCTTCAGGGCTATCATTGGTTGTGTGCTGTGTTTAATTGTTTATTTAAAAAGATATATATTACAGTGGTAGTCATACATTTAGTCTTATGAGGTATGATGTAATAAAAAAGTCCTAATCAAAAGAGAAACTGACTCCAGACAAAACATCCTAGTTTGGAAACCCTGCGTTACGGACTACAGACCACTGTATGGGTGAATGTTAGGAATCTGCATTTGAATGCATATAATGAACGAGGGAGGAATCTGAAAATGTTAATTGGGGGGAAAAAGAGCGATGGCATGCTTTTTGTGACCTATGTTAGAAATAAAGGTGTGCTGTGTGCATCAGTGAGGAATCCTCAAGATCGGTTAGCAGCACTTTGAGCTGTCGGCGATTTTTGCCCCGGTGAGCCTCCAGCCCTGCGTGACAGAGAAGATTGGACGTCATTAAGTCCTACTCTCTGCCCGCTGTCTGAGGGGGTGAAATGGGTTCTGCTGCTGCCAAAAGCACGGACTGTTATTGTGTATCTCCATTGTTCATCTGTACTGCATATTAGGGCTGTGCGATATGGACAACATCTTCTATCATGATATGGGTAATTTCATATCACAATAACTCTATACATGTATATTACGATATAGTATGTTTTCTGTAAAATTTGATGAAGAATTTGTCTATACAAAATAACCACATGCCTCTAGGGCTGGGTATCGCCACTGATTTCCCGAATCGATTCCTATTCACAAGGTCCCAATTTGATCTATTCAGTTGGGGATATTTCAGTTACAATACCAATTTTGCTTGGATATGAAAAAGATTATGAGATAATTAATGCTGTAAATTGTCCAAGGAACCCTCTAACCTGGTGCATTATTAAAAAATATTAATATATGAATGTTTCATGAATAATTGACCCCAAAGCAGTTACATTAATGTACTTTTGATTTAACATGACCAACACACTATAGCAGCACCAACAATCAGAAATTGAAAAAGGCTCTGAATTGCCTTTGAAAATTGTGCAAGAAATCAGTTCGTTTTTTTGGAACATGTTGAAAAACAGTCTTGTAAAACCTCTGGACATTGTAAACTGTAAAGTCCATGAAACTAAAGGCTGCCTTCAACACACCTGGGAACTGGGGGAGTTTCCACCTCCTAGTGGGAACTATTATGCTTGAGTGACGCAACCGCATTGTGGATTAAAAAAACATTTAAAATTGATACTTGTCAAAGGGCATCGATACCAAATGAGTAGTATGTGAGTATTGAAGTATCGGTACCAGTTTTGATCCGCCAATCTCTAGTGGATAGTCCTTTCCTAAGTTAGCCGCATCATCAGCAGATGGTTACTGTAAAACATTGACGGAGGCTTTTATTTGAACAATGGCTTTTATTGAAACACTTAATAACTTGGTACAACACGTTAACTCTCTCAGTCCGTATCCCGGTCTACTCTACACATGTCTCTGTATTACTGTAACTCTCCTAGTAACTTTGCATGGTAAATGTTTACCGTATATGAGAGTTACTGCAACTTGAAATGCTCTAAGATTTCTCCATATTTATTGCATTTTCTTATTTTCATTTCCCATTTCTCCCTTAACACAAAAATGAACATAAAATGTCATTTGTGAACTTCCAGCTAATCCAAACACTGCTAAGAGAGATTATGTAGAATTTAAAGTAATAAGAATTCACTAATCTTAGATTAGATTAGATTAGATGCACTTTATTGATCCCCTAGGGATCTACGGAAGAAGTCAACTAAAGACGGCAAAAATAAAGCGGATTATTCACAGCTCTGTGTTACTGCGGTCAAGTGAGCCGTCTCTTATGAAACCATGGTCCAGCCAGCCGCTCTTAATATTGTGTTGCGTGTCTAATAGTGTCTTTATGGTACTTACCCAGCATTGAGTCAAAATAATGTATTCTCATAATGTCAAATATAGCAGAGCTCTATATCTGGTCCAGATTACATACAGAGTCACGCTCGTGATAAGAGCTGATTATCCATCGCATACAATTTTTTTCTGGTTGTAAATCTGTGGAATAATTAGCACGACTGTAGTTTACCCACGTTGCATTGGTTGTTGTTGTTTTTTCACCTCAGTTTTTATGTATCCAGCTGTGTTGGTTGAAGGTTGGTGGGGAAGTCAGATCTCCGCCATGAAGATTCTTCAAGACTGATTCACACTGTATGAAGAAAGGCTGTGAGAAATATGATCACTCCTATAAAACGGACCAATTACTCCCCATTGACAACCTTCAAAGCCCATTTTTACTGGCCGATTCATTCAAATAAAACTTTATTGCATGAGTGAAAAGGGACGTTGTCATTTTTGCATAGCTTTTCCAAGCCCAGCGTTTATATGATCCCCGTTATTACACCTCTGTGACATTTTAAACTTTATTGAACAAGACTTTCAAATCTGTAGGCAGTATATAAAGATTTATTTTGGATGGGATGAGTTGAGACCTGACTGGAACAGATTGACGTGGATTTGTGAGATCAAATAATTTGTTAAAGAAAGTGAGTTATCTTGATAGTTGTCTGTGTTCCTCTCAGTTGTATTTCTTATATTTTCTTTGTATCTTTACTTGATTTTAATTTAATTTTAAATGTTAAATATTTCAAATGCTGATATGAGGTTTAGTGTTATGATGCAAGAATGATGCTTCCGTCTTTGAAAAAAAATCTTTCCCAGACAGAGAAACCAAAAGAGAGAAAGGAAAGGCATAGAGTGGTCCTGCCCCTCCTCTCTGTGTAATTAAAAGGGGGTGTCTGTCAGGGGCGGCTGCTGCTGCTTTGTGTGGCCCCATATGTTTGGGCACTGATACAGGGAGGATTATTCTGTTTGGAAGCCTGATAACAGCCTGTTTATAACCTTGGCACAGACTGCAGCCTAATCTGGCAGCAGCACATCTCTCCCCACCTCCACCCACAAGTTTTCACAGAAAACCATAATGGCTATTTTTTCACAACAGGGGAAATAGACCCAAAACGACTGCAGCGTTCCACCTATATCTCTCTTCTGGATGTATGCCGCGTAAATAGTGTGTGAAATGTTGACGTTTAAACTGGTGCTGTCACATCGGATGGAAGCATCATAGTGTAGATTGTGAATGTTAACAGGCATCAAATTTGTCCACCGTGTTTTACAGCCAATGTGGAATGTTCTCTGCTAAATGTATTCCACTTTTCTCTTTCAAGGTTTCATTTTGTTGAGTCGTATGGAATCGGTTATATGCTTACCTTTTCTTTCACCGGACTCGTTCTTTTGTTGCAAATTCTATTTTCTTGTTTCATTTAGCTGGCAGCGAGTTTGGTCTTTTGTTCTCAGAGCATATTGTCATCGTAATTTCTTTCACACGACTGAGTGAGTCATGATTTAAATTCTGCCCCTGCAAACTGCTGTGTGATTTTAAGTCCTTTGTGCTTTTCAAATAATAGTTCTTCTTTTGAATATCTAAATTATAACGTTCTTTGACTAATTGCCTCATGATTGATTTGATCAAATTAACTGAACAATAAGGAACAGCAATATTAACAATGGATTCCCAGGAGGCAAGTCATATTCACTTTTTTTGTAAATCCTGCTGCTATATGCCAGATCATTCATCAAGTCTAGAAATTAAATATAACTTTTAAATGTAACTTATATTGTATTGTCATACACTTGAACTCTCTAATAACATGACTCGGTATCAACCTTTTTCAGAGTGAACATGAGCACCAGTGTATTTACTTTGGTGATATTACAATCAGGGATGGGGTGTCAACGGGGTGTGAAATTCAACCCGCAAGTCTATATATCCATATGTTGCTGTGAAAAATTACATAATTCTCTCTATGATTTGCCTTAAATGTTCACGTTAATGAGAGGGAACCTTGCTGAGTTTCACTCTCGGTAATGCACTGTTCTATAGTGAGGACCCTTAACCAGCACACTGCAGGGAGAGCGAGTGCTCGGAGTGGCAGGCAAAGAGAACTGTCAACCTGTCACATTTCTCCCTCCTCTTCCCCCTGATAAATTAAAGTTACACAGTGTGCGTGTTGTAGCAGCGGAAGGCTGTGCAGAAAGCCTGGCTCCTCAGGTCTCAGGAGATAGCTGGCAACTAGGTCAGACTGATAATGTAATCCGCTGACTGGATCCTCAACTCACTACATTCAGAAAGAAAAGCATGACAGGAAAAAAAACGGAATTGCGGGAGGAAGAAAATATGAACTTTTATGTATTGTTGCGCTTACTTAGCATTGGCCTCGCTGGTTCTAGTTAAAGGCGTTTGAAAAGGTAACGCACTAATGTCCATCCAATCTATTGTTGAGATCAATTCAGATATTGATAACGTTAGTGCGTGTGTGTGTGTGTGCATGTGTGATCATTCAAAAAGTGCAATCCATGTCAATCCACCTCACACACGTCACGGGGGGAATCTTATTTGCTTGGATTCCTTTTACGCGTTGTCTTCCCACCACATACCGCACTGCACATCCACAACAAAACAGCATCATGTCGGTCCGCGGGGGAGAGAGTGACGAGAATAAGTTCCTGCATCAGCAAAGTGCATTTTCATTCCCATGCAGTATTCCAGAGAGGGTCCGTGGGCCCACTGTGACAACTCTGCCTCCCTGCAGGTGTGGAAATCAAACAGGGCCTATAAATAGCCCAGGCAGCTGGGAGTAGAGCACTGTAGAGCGAGGGGGGGAGAGAGGGAAGAGGGGTGGGGGAGGAGGGGTCCAGCTGGGGAGGCAGGTGTGTAGAGGCTGACGGACTGAATACCACTGCTATCTCACCCGGGGGCCCCGGAGGGAGGCGTGTCTTTGAAGCCGGATCTCGATCCAGTGGGGAAGCAGTGGAGAATTTAGTCTTCGATACAATACTACGTTTAATGCTAAAATACCTGAAGCAGTTTATAATACTACGGTGCCACAGCAAACAAGAGAAACCATCAAGCTGACTTGGACAGCTTTGTAGCGACTTTTGCACAGGAGATTTGATCTGTCGTCTGGGTGTCCATCTTTGTCGGCTCAGTAAGATAAATAGTTCCATTAGGGCTGCACAAGTAGTCTTAGATCATCATAGGTGAATAATCGATATGTGAAGGTGCAAAAGTTGAAATCGACAAGTAATCACGATTAATAATTGTGATCACAATATTTAGCGAAATAATTGGAAATTGAAGATCATTTTATGCCATAATCATGCAGCCCTATGTTCCATATTTAGCCCCTAGCACCAGTTTCTTCAACCAGCTCAGATGGATTCAGTTGAAGTCGTGGTGGACTGTTTGGCGCTGTTGCCATGGTTTCAGCTGTTTGTCTCTGTTGAATGATGAGCAGACTGCGGCTGTGCCTGTTCCAGTCCTTCTTCTTCTTTTAACTGTTCCAGTCCGCGTGCCATCTGTACAGGTACACCACCTGCAGGGGAGGTCGAAATGGAATTTCAGCTTCCAGAACATAAAATATATTCAGAAAATATGTATATTGATACAATTGAATTTTCAATGTTTTTGCCGCAGCATTGAAGTAGTATTGAAATATTGGTTATTGTGATGACACTAACACTCACTAATGGAAATCTAATGCTGGTAAAAGCACAAGTTATTGAGTTCCTCAGCTCTGTACAGACATGTGAATATACTGTAAATAGATATAATTTGGTGATGCAGAGATTTGATCCTGTAGACCATGATGCAGTGGTGTGCGGACATATTGGACCAGGCACGCTCTCACATTACTTTTGATTGCCACAGCTGACTAATGGGCGTTAGTGTTACATGTCTTCTGATTGGTAGAACTGACTGCAGGCTCTCGACTTGCATACCCAAAATGTCCTCGCTGTGGCGGGGACAGGCTCCGGTAGACTGGAGAACATGGAACAAGTAATGAAAACTGGTTTCAGGTTATACTGTAGGAGGAAACAACAGTGGCTGCATCTTAGACACCTTGAAAGACAGTCAGAGCTTGGTGTGAGTTTGGCTTGTTTTGGCAGTATTGGTTCTCTGACTTAGTGTGATGGCTGTTGTGTGTTGTATGTGTTGGGCTATGACAGTTTCTGTAGTGTTACCAAAGGACCGTCTGTACAGTGTCTGTTAACATTGGCGATCTCCCTTCCATATAGATATATTTTAGTGCAGCAATGCGGTAATGTAGCTTGCCTTCCCAGTGGATGAGTTGATATGCTTTTCATGTAAATGATGTCTAGCACTTAAATTGGTGTTTTCATTAATGCATTAATTCCACAGTACTATATGCTCTTTGTAGCCAGAGGCAAAATGACACACACACCCCTTACATACCCCACTTTGCTCACTCAGACACACACACACACACACGTTTCATAGCTGATTGACAGCAGGAGCTCCCTCTGACCCAGTATTCTGCAACAGTGGGACGATCCCAGAGGCCTATGATTAATGACTAGGCTTTATCCGCTAGTGGTGTGGTAGGCCTGCCAGCCAGGCCACTTAGACTGCCTGGGCCACTAACCTCTGCTGTAAATGCTCTCTCTCTCTCTCTCTCTCTCTCTCTCTCTCTCTCCCTCTCCCTCTCTCTCACGCGCTCTGCCTGCAGGCATGGCATCGTCATAGTCATTGCTGCGGCTCTAAACCTTTGTCCTAAGTTGACCGCCCCCCTCCCCACCAACACACGAATGCATTCACACACACCACACGCGTCCGTGGATCCATGCAACTAATTACTGTGATTAGACTGATTGCTGATCTGCTTTTGAAAGCAATGACCATGAAGAGGAGACACGAGAATTAATTCTTAAAATATGAGTCAATAAGGTTCATACATTCAACTCCAGTGCAGTTTGCAAAAGAAAGTATATGTCATAATGTTTCACATGCTTTCTGCACCGTAAATGTTGAAAAAGATATGTGATATTAAAATGTACAAATATTGCACAGTGAATTGAGCCTGTAGATCGTTTGCCTTTGCCTTAGTTGAGCAAAGTGCTGCTGCTTCTTCTCTCCGCAGAAATGGGTCAAATTGTATTTGCATAATTTCTTGTCCTATAAACCCATCTGGTGCTCCAAAACAGGTTAAAAGCAAATGCTAAGAATTGTTTGCTAATACTATTTGACCCAGGACTGTCTCTGAGTGTGTGAAAATGGAGCTGGCCTCGCTAATGGACTGTGATCCCTCACGTTGTTTTTCTCCCGTGACGGCTCGGGGCAGAGTTAGCACCACTAGTGTTTTGTACACCAGGCCTGGCAAAACAGTAAACCTCACAGGGATTTACGTGGCTGTGACAGTCTCCGAAACAAACTGCACACACTGCAACAAAAGCCTGTCTGACTTGTTCTGCCTTGATGGGAAGTTCCCAGATACATGCAGAGAGAGACGAATATTTCCTGCTGGAGCGACTCTCTCAAGTTTTGCGATATTAATGGCGCCTCATACTCTATCAAACATTTGGACTGCATCAGTCGACCTGTCAGGGGGGCATGTGACTGGTCTGATGACCAGTAGATAACTAGTGCATCGTCAATTTTCCACAAATATATATATATATATATATATATATCCAGCAGTGTATATGTCTGTGCTTCTTGCATAAGTGGAGGCCAACCCATTTCAGTCCTGGGATGTCACCCTCTAGACCTGCCACATTGAGAGTATATAGATATTTGTATCTTTGCCATGGCAGGGCAGTTTGTCACGGGGGACAAAATGTCCTCAGAAGATCTGTGGATGTGGGATCTTAACTCTGTGGACAGTCGTGTGAGGAGCTTCAGGGCTTCAGGGCTTCTGCTGTATGACAGCTAAGCAGTGGACTATGCTAGAGAGATTGCCACTGATCTAACCCATGAAATTGTAATTGTAATAGCACCGCTCAGCCAACAAGTATACCAATATGTAGGATCTGATGTAACAGTCAAAGACATGCAAATATATGTGTTTGTGTGTAGTGTAGTGTGGTGCATGGTGTGATGTACTATGTATATGATGCATGCAATGTATACTTGTATGGGGGCGGCAGTAGCTCAGGAGGTAGAGTTCCCGCCCCGCAACTG
>OMOT01052902.1:0-12022 GCA_900312575.1 Acanthochaenus luetkenii
TTGATTGTATTAGGGATTCCAATACCACAAAATCCTCCCTCTCGCCCATTCTTCTTCTGCTCTCACAACAAAGAGACTTGCACAAACGCAAAGTGTGTGAGTATTGGCAGGCAGGAACGCAGGCACACGGCACACAAACATGCATGGGCCTGCACAACGGGGAGAGGGCAAGTGTACGCATGCATATGGGAGTGCCAACATGCTGTATCTACACGCGCGCGCACATACACACAAAGGCACGGACACGCATGCACAACATTCACACACACACACACACACACACACACACACACACACAACCTCCTTAACCACCTGCCAGAGGATCTTGTATGGACTTTCCAGTCAGCCACGCCTGCTGTCTGATGTATCTATTGTTAGGAGGCATTGTTCAGCGCCACTGCATCAAACACTCGTTCCTCTCAGAGCTCAGACATCAGTGGTCAACCTCTCCATCAAACCCACACTGGAAAAAATACATTCTCCGATGAGAACCATTTTCTTTATTTTCCAAATGGCGAGAAAGACTGGAACATATTTCCCCCTCTTGCAGCCCTAAAACACATCACACATCTGTTATTCCTGTGATCTTGGGAAAGTTCTGATAAGGTTCGTGAAACAAAAGCTAGAAATAAAAGAAGCTACTCTGGAATGTAATCAAAACACAATCTGCTCGTCAAGGAACAGGAGGCCGACTTTGTGAACTCTGACAGTGTTCAAAGTAATTTCTCCAACAAATGTGGCGGCATTTGCATGTAGGTGCAGGTGATGAGGACTGTAAGGATGGAGGTGGATGAAGGTGTGGAGGGAAAATACTTTTTGGAAATAATTGTACAGTTTGTTTGAGCCATCTTAGTTTTCAGACGAGTAGGGTTTGCGGAAAATGTTGACAGGAAAGTATCTGAGAGTCAAGTTAATATACTATCTATTATAATTGAGATCTACGTCATCTTCCTTTTCTCTCCTTGTCACAGATCACGTGACTGGACTTCTCCGGTAGCTAACCTGCTACAATGAACATGAGTTTTGAGGTAAGTCTAGTCTGCTGCCGACAATTTAATTTGCTGTTTAACTTGACGTTAGGTAACTAGTTGGTGAAGTAACGTTAACCTGCTGAATCAAGTTGAAGTGTGTCGTCATGATGTTTCCCTCGTGTTACAACATCAAATATTTCCCAACCAATGTTTTGTTTGTTTTCATGTCTTTGTGACTCGTACTGAAAAGTCCCTGACGCTGATAATATCGGCAAATGTCGTGTAGCCAATCAGATCATTTCGTACAGGGTGTGTTTATACAATTTCAACAGTTGTGGGAGACTAAATACCCCTGGAGGGTTTGGGGTGCGCGGGTTTGTCACCTTTTTTGCCTCTTGTGAGTTTGCAGGTATGAAGTTGTGCAAGTGTGTGTTTGCCGTGGCTGTTTTCCTTGTTGTTTCAAAAATGATTGTCATCCAATAATTATCTCACAAACTGGTTTGAGTAGTTATAGCAGGAAGACGTGCAAAATAAATGCCACAGATAATCAGAAGTGCATTTATGCCTATGACTAGAACAGATTACGCCTTCAACCGCACGCCAATGAATGTGAGTCATGTTCAACATCAACGACTCATGTTCCTGGAAGCGTGTTGAGGTGATGTGTGCTTCGTGACATATCGCATTATCCGGCTGAAAGTATCCATTTAACAAAGGGTAGATAGACTGTGGCCATGAAGGGATATACCTGGCCTGCAACAATGTTTAGGTGTGTTGCGGTGTTCAAACAATTCTCCATTGGTACCGAGGGGCCTAATGTGAGCCATTCTCCACACCACTGCACCGCCACCATCAGCCTGTACTGTTGACAGCAAGATGGATCCATGCTGTCAACCTGCCGTCAGCATGTAGCAACAGGAAGTAGGATTTGTCGGACCAGGCAAAGCTTTTCCACTCTTCAATCATCCAGTTTTGGTGTACATGTGCCCACTGTAGCCTTATGTTCTTGTTCTGAGCTGACAGGCATGGAACACTGTACACTGTAGTGCAGGAAAGGTCGCAGGTCGGCTGTTTCTGAAATGCTCTAACTGGTGTTTCTGGCACCAACGATCATACCACGTTCATAGTCACTTCAATCATGCGTCACCATTGTAATGTTTAGTCCAGCTAAAGGGGCGTAAAGGGAAGTGTACCTAAAAATAAAAGTGTCCACTGTGTACAGTTCTGGCACTAAGCCACAACTCAACCTTACTGCGACTGCATGTCAAGTACGGTGTACACTTATACGATTCTTGACTGGGACCTTTGTCATCCCCCTCCCTCTCTCTCCCATCTTTATTGTCTCGTTACGCTAAACTATCCAATAAGGCAAAAATCCCCAAAAAGCAACAGAGCACATTATTTGCATTTTAAGAAATTGTTCTCATTTTACAAATGTAATGAGTCAAGCTGATTGTACTGAAATATTCCATCAAAACCTGGTGCTGGTATTTTTTCCCCCTTAATTAAAGATGTTCCACTAAATGAACTAATAGTTCTGAGGAACAGTGTTTGAATAATTAAAGCAGGTCATCGGATGAACAAGTGAGGCAAATGACGATGCACATACTGTGCCGCTGCTATAAGGTATGAGGAAACAAACACGTACACACAGACATATTCTCTCACTATTTCCTTGTTGGTGGTGTATAAATTGAACATGAAGAACATGTTGTCTATGAAGCTATTGTCCTTGACACAACATCATGATCACCTTCTCTGTGGTTTTCATCCTTCTGACAGGTAAGAACATTGACTGTACATTGTACATAGCTTTCCTTATTCTTATTAGAAGGTATCGACCACAGCAATGACAGTTAAGGAGGTGAATACGCTATGACTCCGTTTAGGCTGATTATATAGTGGGTATATTCAGAATTGCCTAGAGAAAGCGGTCTACCTCGTCTGCATACCCGTGTGTACCTTTGACACTAGACTGACTGTGCTGATCATTCCTATAAAACACAGCTTTATTGGTTACCATGCCAACTCTTGTGTTGGTTAGCGATCCTGTTTTGTTGTGATATATTGATAGTACTTAGGAGTTTTCAGGATGTACACATGTTGAGGATGGTTTCATTACAGCATGCTAACCTTGAGGATTAGCTTTGCTAGGATTATGGATACTTGATTGATGCCAACGGTATTTGGCTGTGCCTTGCTGTATCAACTAGCTGCATCACTGAAGTGCCCCTTCCGGTTATTATTGCTATAATATGTGTGTATGTGTGCACGTGTGTTGATACCTACCTACAACATAGCTACTTCTGCACTCTGAACTCTATGATGAAACATGCATATCTGTCTTGGGAACTAAATCTCAACACAACAATCATCATCATCATCACCACCATCATAATTTTGAAGTGAGCTTTTGCCTTTAACTCCCTCTGTGACCCTGTGATACCGACCCATGTTGTTTCCAGCAGGGCACAGAGTGGCGGGATGGGATAATGATTGGGACGGTCTTTTGCATCGTAAGTGTCCAAATGGCCAAGTCTTTTCTCAGATTTCAAGGTGAGTGACAGTTAGTTAACTCAATGCAATAATTAGAAGACTAAACAGAGGAACAGTAAGGATTCTGATAGATGAGATTATAATATACACATGCAAAAAGAGATCATGAGGAGGTCCAGGCCTAATGTCATTTGGCCCAGTACTAGTAGCCGTTATTGAATATAAGGTAAAAAAAAGAAAATAATGATAATAATACAAATAATAACAAGTTTACAAAGCTGCTTGATAGATAAAAGAACAGTAAAGGAATTCAATAACAAAGGAAAATAGGAAAAATCTAATACAAGTTATGAAAATTGAAAAAAAAAAAAATCTTATTTTCAATAAATTCATTAATAAAGGTATCTTAATAATCAATGTCTCTATACTTTTGCCCATACCCATAGCAATAACATTCAATAGGTGTTGCACGCTACACATGTTAAAAATATGTTCATGGCTCAATAATACAAATATATTAAAAATACTGTATATATAAATACATGCTCTGTACTATATAGTATAATTACACACTGTATACTTCATTGCCTATCTTCCGATGTTTCCATTCCATTATGTTGATTTGTCTCAAAGCCTCCACGGTGAACAAAGCAAAGATCGGCGGTGGAAATTTTCATGCAAGGTTTTCCAGGATGTCAGTAGATGCTACTGGTCAGGCTATGTTAACCTTTTTGATGAAGAAATCAACTACAATTGCCGGTCCAATTATGTGGTCGCTGGGGTCTACAGCCGTCATGCTAATGTAAATGAAGACCGAAGGTTGGTAACTTTTTGAAATTATGTACTAAGCAGTAAACAACATTGTACAATCAATTATTTTCAGAATTTAACATAAAAGTAATTCAGCAGAATTGGTTACTTTTACGGTAAAAGTAAATGGTAAAGGTTTTACCATTGATCATGTATTCTCAAAATGCTACATATTAAACAACAGCTTGTTATTTTCCACAAGTGGATGAATGCAATAATGTAAAATGTGTTTCATAGACCAATGCATAAGTGTGAATATAGAGGATCCAGTCTGCAAAAGTGTCATCATTTTGTCAACCAAGGAATTACAGGGGTTGGATAAAATAACAGAAACACCAAATGAAAAATACATTTAACTCTGAAGTAATTAAATCACAATTACAAAGGCAGCTATGTTAAGCCCTTTGAAACATGCTTGTGATAAAGGGCTATATAAAGAAACAAGACTAGACTGACTACACAGGCCCTACTTTTGATTGGGTACTTGATAGTCATATTATATTGTGATAAACATATTGTTTATTGGTGTTTTTAAGTCTCCTTCCGCCCTCAAAAAAAGTGGTATGTGTTAAAATGTTATGCTATAAATCATTTGATCAGATTACCGTAGCTTTGTCACTTTTTCAAAGGGTGGGTGTCTCATTTTGGCACAAAACTCTTCAGACGTTTATAGGGACTGAATCCAAACACATGTACATACAACATAAAGAAAACAAAAGTACCTTATGAGGTTTCAAATATCATGATCAATTATCATTTCAGATGGTCGTTTTTCTGCTGTACTGCCCCCCGATTTGTCACATTTGAATGCCAGGAAACAGCCTGGGTTAACTACTGGAAAGAGTTTATAGATTGGCATGTCCCTGGAGCCAACTTCCTAACAGGCTTTATAAGCTACCACCGTAATGACCAAGAGTAAGTACATTACATTACATTATGGCATTTAGCATATCATCATATACTACATCATCATATACATACTACATCAGCATATACATACATATGTATATACAAATTACATCATATACATACTACACACAAGTGCATGTCTTTGGACGTTGACGCCAAGCAGTCATACTTGTACTTCCACAATTACACAGCTTACGGAACAGAAAAAAAGCAACAGAGCATGCATATGTTGTGAAAAAGCCCACAATATGCAAGTATCATACTAAATGTTAAATGTACCAAAATAAACAAAATATAAACTTGAAAATGAATCACTGGTGGAGACATTTACTCTACTTTAACTGAACTATTGTCTGTGGCAGCATACTAAAATGCCATTATGTTGGACCAATACTATATTACCAGTTGTGTGAATAAAAAAAGAAATCTATCATTTCTTGGTCAAATTAAAGTAAACAGTCTGCTTGTTAAATCATATTTGATTCTTGTATTTGTCAAAGATTCAGTCTTTTTATGTAGGGAAAGCACGTGGGAATTTACTACTGGTTCAATCTGTGTTTTATTTGGCACCAACACAGTACACAAGGCTTCAAAAACTTCAAACTTCTAAAAATGTAAAATATGATTGGTGATATATTTCTTATTGACAGAGACCGTCGCTGGCGTTTCAGTTACTGCAGAGGAGTGAATACAGGTGACTAAAGCAGCTATTTTATTGCACCCCCCTCTCACTTTGGTTCAAGATACATTAGAACCAAACCAGAGTCGTAAGACCACTACTAGGCCAACAACAAACCAGAACAACCACACATCTTGTTAAGATGCTTTTTGCTGGCTTTCTACTTTATCGGAAAAATTATCAGAAAATCTAAAATATTTGAATGTTTGACTTCAGGTTGGCGAATTTTCACTGTAGTGTAAACTCATAGAAGAAGACAATTAGCTTTTTCAACTCTTATTACATCAGCTGTTGAAAAATGTTTAAAAAGGCTCGTCATCTGAAGGCTTCCGTCTGTCTGCCGTTGAATAAGTTAGCAGAAACATTAACAACATTCTTAAGGTAACAAATGATTTGACTGAATCTCTTCTCAGATGCCAGGACATCTATCAATTCACAAATACTTACTGCAAACAAAGATGTGAGACAGGCTTTGACTGAAGGAGACATAGTTGTTCCAAGGAATCGGAATGCCAAGGTTTGTAATAACTGCAAATGGGAAAAGGCATCTGGGCTGATTCGGGTGCCATACACCATCAGCTCTTCCTTTAGCAGTTCCCGCAGGACTCGGATTAAAGAAGCTATGAAGACCTTCCACATGAACACTTGCATTCGCTTTGCTCCTCGCAATCGCCAGAACGACTACATCAGCATTGTGAGCAAAGCTGGGTGCTCGTCTGTCTTGGGGAGACTTGGAGGAGCCCAGGAATTATCTCTCAATGTGAATGGATGTGTTTACGCTGGTATCATTCAGCATGAGCTCATGCACGCATTGGGCTTCTGGCATGAGCAAAGCAGAAGTGACAGGGACATTTACGTCAGGATCAACATGAACAACATCCAACGTGGGAAAGCAAATAACTTCATACGTAGAAATACGAACAACCTGAATACGCCATATGATTACTCCTCTGTTATGCATTACGGAAGAACGGACTTCTCAAGGAACGGAGAAGATACCATCACTCCCCTCCTTCCCTCAGCATCAATAGGCCAGAGGTTCGGCATGTCAGAAAATGACATTCTGAAGATCAACAAGCTTTACAAGTGCGGTATGTATCTAAAATGAAAACAATCAATGAAGTCTTAAAGGGAACATGCCACTTTCTAAAAGTCACAATTGAGGTATTATCTGTAATAATGTTCATTTGCATGAAATTAATTAAACCTTTTCTTACAGAGAATTATTTACAGAAAACGGACAAATGGGATAATAATTGGGATGGAGTTTTGAATCTCCGATGTCCTTCTGGCCAAGCCATTTCTCGTATTAAAAGGTGGATAACACAAATATATCAACCTTTTCTGAAGAAGAAGCTATCTTGGGCATTCATGTCTGTGTATTATACAGCAGATGAAAGTTCAATGCCTTTTAAGTATTGATTTCAACATCTTACTTAAATAAATCTCTATGCACTTATATTTTCTTTGACATCATAAAATAAATATCTATAATGTAATGTGTAATTAATTTGTGTCTTTAACGAAGACAAAAAACGACAGACCTATTTATCCTTCACTTGTACGATAAAACATTGCGTGCCGCTTAATCGATTGGTATGACATCTAATTGTATTAGACATTGGACGAAGTTTTCATTCCATAATACTGGTTTCTTTCAAAGTGTTCACAATGACCAAAGCGAAGATCGCCGGTGGAAGATTTCATGTAAGGCTTTTGAGACAACAAGGACATGCCATTGGTCACCTTATGTGAACACTTTTGATAACCCCATGGACTTCAGTTGCCCGGACAACCAAGTAATTGCTGGGGCCTACAGCTATCACAGCAACTCTAGAGAGGACAGGAGGTGAGTATAATTATAATTGTAATAATAATGCATTTTATTTGGAGGCCCCTATCGAGACACCCAAGGTCACCTTACAGGGCATAAAACAAGACAGTTACAATTAGAAAATAACGGTCTTGAAAAGTAAAAGTCCGAAAATGTTAAACTAAACAAACAACAGGAAATATAATACAGTGAGACACAGCGTACAGTTAAAGTGAGTATGGCAATTTGAACAGGTGGGTTTTGAGTTGGGTTTTGAATGTTTCATCAAAGAACCTGCCTTTACCCCCATTTCCAATACTCACCCCCTCAGCGGGTGACACAAATGCAATCAATTAAACAGTCCAACACTTATTGAGATAACGTCTAATTTATGTCAAAAATGACTAATGGTCAAAAGGCATGACTTCTGTAACATTACCAGTAACTAGATTGTTATCGTCAAGGCTGATAATTTTGCAATGGCGCATCAAAACAGACACAATTTTTCATGGCCATTAGCAAGGCTTTTGCCAAAAGACCAGATGATCATCATCAATAGAGCTGATCTAGCTATGATAGTTGATGGGCGGTGACGTTATCTTGCGCTGTGTTAGGTAACTCTGCTCTATGCGCATGTATTTACAGAAGGTAAAACAGACAAATGTATTTACCGTACATGGTAATGTATACGTTACCTTGGAAACAAGCCCCTGATGCAGTACCTTCAAAATATAATTGACTGCTGAGACTAGACAACAAAAAAATAGTAATAAGGAATACATGTTTTCATTGTATTGCATTGTCAAATGCAGTTGATTTCTAAATTGACATAATTGAAAGCAAATTCAAATAAACACGGGTAATCTTGCGTGAAAAAGAATGTAAATGAAAGTACTGTTGAGTATTGACAATAATCACCAATTTCAGATGGAAGTTTTACTGCTGCAGTGCCCCTCGTTTTGTCACATTTAACTGCAAAAACACACCGTTGGTCAACTACTGGGATGAACGCTTCAGCTGGTCTGTCGCCAGTGCCAACTTCATAACAGGCGTGAAGAGCTTCCATAGTAATCATCACGAGTAAGTACATTTGCCTCTATTGTTCGCAGCCATACAACCATATCCCATGCACATTGATTATCAGATGGCAACCTTTTTAGCAGGTATTTGCATCAGTTATTGTGGTTTCACTTTTGTCAAATGTCACTGCCAAAAGGAGGATGAAAAGTGGTTGCACTGGAAAATGCACTGCAGCTCGCATAACACTTTTCAATTACTGTGCATTTTTTGTGCAACGAAAAGGAGGCAGTTTCACTGCAGTCCCTCCTCTGCCTCTATCGCCAACGTTAGCACTTAAGCTGTCATCACGTTGCCATTGTCAAACAGAATACACAAAGAAACAAGCCAGTGTTGCCGTGTCCACCGAGAGACGTAGGGGAGACATTTTCTGCCGGTCCGCTCTTCTTTTGTTTTACGCTCTTGACTATTTTTGCCAGAGCCGCTTGCATCTGTGAAGCGTTGGAATACACTATTTTGACTTGTGGGTGCATCTTCTGTATATACAATGAAGAAATAGAAAATCAATATAATATATGATCATTTTTATACTGTATATTGCGCAAACATTCCTGATTGAAACCAGTGAATAATTGATGACGCCCACTCACTATAAACTCACTATAGAGTACCATATACCATCCCTATAGTAATACTATAGGAATATTAAAGTGTTTTTAAGCTGTATTTTATCCTACCTTTTTTCTCTGGGTTTGATTACTCTGAGGCCTAGTTTGCTATCTGTCTTGTCAGCTATGTGCCTACGGATGAATGTATAACCTTTTCATTGTGCCAGGAGTTCAGTTTCCTCATTGAAGAAACAGACTGAAACAAAACAAATGTGACATGACTGCCACGCCTTCTCAAGGCGTTAAGCTGGTTTTCAGCGTATCATAAATTACACGTTTGTTTTTGTTTATGTGACCTACATCTGTTTTAACATGTAAACAGAACTGCATGCATCGAATAGAGTGTCAGTCATGGAAACAAAGTGCATGTCACACGACCCACAGCACTTTTTCTACATGAAATATGGAATTGTGAGTGTGAATGTGAATGTGCCCTCATAATGGTGTTGTTTCTAATATGACAGGGACCGTCGCTGGCATTTCAGATACTGCCAGGGGAAACGTCAGTGAGGCTATGTGACACTGGGCACAGCCTGATGCATGTCATTTAGTATGTTATAACCTCGCCTGTCAGAAAGAGCCCTGTTACTGAGGACCCCTGGAAGTACACCCGCACGCTCCTGGACCTACCAACTAAGCCTGAAGACCCCAAAGAACGCCTGGGCTCTGTGCAGAGATGAACCTTCTTCAACATGATGCACTCATTCTTGTATATGAGACACATACTATAATGGTCAACATGAATCATGTGAAATGGTAGACATCTAATTTGTTCCCATATGATATGTCCGCAATTTGCTAAAATTGACACAATGTGTCACTGTGCATCCATTGGCACACTTAAACCAGATTTGGGGAAAATTGCAATATATCATTTGAACAAAACAAATCGGACATGATTACATAGGTATGATACATTAGGACTTGGATTGTCCTGGATTAACCTTGTTTCTCAATAAAGTCGACTTTTAGAGAAATTAATCTGTCTGACTTCTGACAACTATTAGGTCTACTAAATCAACGGTTTGGTTTGTTTCCCAGGGTCGATAAACATCGTCTACGCATGGGGGATGTTAGCTGTCACAAACTGGAGAGAGAAAAGGGGGGAAATCAATGATTCAAAGTTTTTGCAAAACACTGATGATATGAAGAGTC
This sequence comes from Acanthochaenus luetkenii, assembly GCA_900312575.1. Lineage (NCBI taxonomy): Eukaryota > Metazoa > Chordata > Actinopteri > Beryciformes > Stephanoberycidae > Acanthochaenus > Acanthochaenus luetkenii. The sequence goes on from OMOT01052902.1 coordinate 10,519, forward strand.
TCAATCCAAAAGGCAACACCAACTCTTACAAAATGACTAATAGCATAAACATTTTGCAAGTATATTTTGAAATATTTGGCTATAGTGATATTCATTAAGACGCTGGAATGACACATTGGTCATTTGAATGTGTGAACGGTCATTCTTTTGAACATTTGGGGCCATTACAGAGACAATGATTAGTTTGTTGTGCTCATCATTTAGTCTGATAGCTGACAGAAAGAAAGTCCTCTTCTTATTGACGTTATGACATCGTTTCCGAGCTGAGTTTTGAGGGTCGTCTGCATGGCTGTTTATGTGTCTCGTGAAAAACTGCTGGCCCAACGATGATGTCAGCCACAAATCACTGCAGCTGTAGTAGGAGGTGGAGTGATACCCCCAACACATATCAAGCACACAGAAACGAGTTCGGGTAAGCAGCACTAACGCACAGTACAAGCACAGGGCGCATCAAGAACGATGTATTTTAAACGAATATTCTGTGACATTTTCATACAAATAAATGTCAGTTTGTGGTATTGCCAATTGATATAGTGAGTCATGGTTCAACCTATAACCAGTTCATGGAAGCTTTTTGCATTTTATCATTGCTGGTGTCTGGTAGGCCTTTGCCGGGACATAACCTGCGATGCACAGGAAGTGATGCGTTTTACGTTGACAGCAGCAGCAACAGTGGTTTGTTTGGAATAAACAGAAGAAGAACTGGGTAGTTAGCATGAGCAGTGACAGCCACCATGGCTGAACAGACTAAAGAAAAGAGCGCCACCTACAGGAACTCAAACTTCACCAACAGAAAATCCAAGGGAGAAGACGTCACTGCACCGGACACACTGTTTGATTGACGGGTGATCTCTGGGAAGTGCAGCCGCAGCAATGAGCGCTTAGCAACAAAGACCGAAACGAGAAAAACAAGCTCTCACCTAACACATCCGTAACAAATAATGGGTCACGAACCCACAGCTGAAGAAAGGCTGGTTCACGGGATGGACTCTCCAAACCAGTAGGCCACCCTGTCACTATTATTGTATTACTATGTTTTGCTTTCATTGGAGTTTTAGTGGGAAGTGGCCTAAATGTTGAAACACTGTTGAAACACTGGTGTGTACAGAGCTGAGCAATACAACCTGTGTGAGCCGGGACAGCAGCCACGTGTGTTTCTCTGATCCACACAGCTGTTCTGTGCCTTGATCTCGTGACAGTACAGAGGGAGATGAGTGAGACAGCGTGTGTGTGTGTGTGTGTGTGTGTGTGTTTATAACAGGCTTTCACCTCTGTGGTCACATGCTCCCACATGATCCTCCACACCACAGTGTCAACACAGCACATACCTCCACACTCACACACTTGAATCTCCATCCTTACAAAACTAAACTGAAAAACACATACCGCTAAACGGAGAGAGCACACACACACACACACACACACACACATGTCACATTTAAGATGAGGGCACACACACACACACACACACACACACACACACATGTCACATTTAAGATGAGGG
>OMOT01052906.1:0-10945 GCA_900312575.1 Acanthochaenus luetkenii
CTATCCTTAACATGCACCACAAAGCCAAAATAGTGTTAATGATTCTTTGAAAATAGTTTCAATTCATTTTCTATTGCCAGGAGAGCAAGAGACTGAGCCAAGAGAAAGAGGGACAGATCTAAAAATAGACAGAGAATCAGAGAGAGAGAAAGAAACAGACAGAGAAAGTGAGTCAGAAGGACATGGAGGGAGAAGAGAGGGTTAGAAAAAAGTTGCAGGGAGTTTGGGGAGTAAAAACTATTAATTAGCGAGAGAGAAGGAGCTAGAAAGACACGGAAAACTAGCCAGACATAAAGTCAGAGGATTTGATCAGAGTTGGCGGAGTCCATCACTTAAATGGCACAGGTTGGAATCCTTCAGATCATGCCAGTCACAAAACGCAAGGGTATGTTTTGTGCTCGCATCTGCACACACACCGGCTCTAATGAGCCAAACTTACCCAGGGCGGCTGGTGCGAAGAGGCTGGCGAAGAGGAGCAGGCGTGCGGTCCACATGGCCTCCTCCTCTAACCGCCCGCTGCTGATGGTCCAAGTTGAGGTCAGTAGTCAGTCCTTTGCTGGCAAACACCCGAATCTGGTGCTTCCACTATGGCACGGTTCTCTCCACTGTACCACACAAGACCGCAGGTCCTGGATGACGTCCAAAGGCTATCATGGAAGAAGAAAAAAATGACCCCGTTAGCTGAACAGAATTATCGAAGGCGTTCAATGAAGGTTTAGTAAATAAGGTTCAGCGTCTATAAATGTGAATTGCACTAGACGGTGGATTTCGACACGCCAGAGAGCGTCTGTGTGATTCGTTCTTTTAAGGGAACAAGGGAAGTGGGTAGTTCACACTCAGAAGCACCACAGACGGATGCACCGTGGCTTCATCATCCTTACACACAGTCCTTATGGCATCGTGGGTTTCAACTTGTCATCCGGTGACATCCTGCAAGTTGCTCAATCTCCAGTCAGCCGAGCCCATACTGGGTGTGATCGGCTAAACACTGAGACGGTGTGAACCGCGGAATGTATTTTTGGGGGCATTCTGTTGTTGTTTGCTCATCGAAGTGTTATCTCCCCCCCACCCGGCCCGGAGGAGTGAGCGATGAACCGCACACTCCTCCGGGCTTTGGCGCATGGCTGTGTGAGTGTATGTGTGTGTGTGCACGTGTGCGCGTGTTTACGGAGCTTGCGCATATGAACGTGTCTGTTTTTTGAGCCATGACTTCACAGAGTTGTTGCACCTGTGAATGTATTTGCGTCACCTTAAAAAACGACTACTGTGCCAGCAGGCTTTCCTCCCCGACCCAGGCGACAAAATGGCTACCCGGAGAAACTCACCGAGCCGAATGAGCCAACCTCCCTTGACCTCTGCTAAGCTCATGGGAGTGCCGTCACCGGTGAACTCCTGACATTGGTAGATGACATCATCGCCAAGCTATTGCTAATTAACATAAAATGGATTGCAAACGTCAAATGTGATTTGCATGCTGTTGGCTTGTGACTGCTGCGAGAGACTAACACTTGTGATGTGTTGATTGGGGCACTGTTCAAACCAAATGGTGCAATGAAATTTGCAGCTCTACATGCTACGTTTCCCAAATGCTTTGAAAACTGCTGTTATTAAGCCAATTTTAGAAAATAGTTGTTTAGATGCCTCTCTAATCAGTAATTACAGACGTATTTCCAATGTCCCTTTTATTAGTAAGACAATAACCAATTAACAACTATTAAATTTCAAATGCCCACTTTTGCCCACAATTTCTAATCTGGATTTAGACCCCATCATAGCACTGAGACATCCCTTATTCGAGTTGTAAATGCTCTTCATATAAACACAGACTCGTTCTAACCTTGTACTTCTGGATTTCAGCGCTGCATTTCACACTGTTGATCACACGATGCTATCAGAAAAAAATGGGTTGGACTCTCTGGCCCGGTCCTGAATTGGTTGAAGACATACCTGCAAGGCAGGAACTACTTTGTGTCTATCAGTGACTATGGGCCGGATCTACTAAAGGTTTGCGTGTGTAAACATGTGTGCAACATATCAATAGCATTACAATATATAATTTTTATCATCTTAAAAATATTGCTAAAATAACGGGTCTTGTGTCAAAATACTGTCTTACAAAATCTGATACACACTTTCATTACCAGTAGGTTTACTGCAATGGTCATATTTTCTTTTATTATTATCCTTACTTACCTATTTTATTTTTCTTTCTATCTTTCTTTTTCATGTAATTTTATGAATTGATCGTTGTGATTATTATCCATACTTACCTATTTTATCTTTCTTTTTTTAATGTCATTTTACTAGACAAATTATGTTTTGTGAAGCACATTCAATTTGCCTTGTGTATGAAATGTGTTATATAAATACAATTTGCCTTACATTGCCTATGTGTGAAATATGAATACAGAAAACACTGGTAAGAGGATCAACGGTCCCCTGATCTGTATCAGATGAGATTATTACGATTATACCCATCAAACCCATCTCATAATATTAAGTTTAAGTCAGCTTTAATGATTAGGTCATCCAAACCTTTCTATTATCCACCATCAACCATGATCTGCTGCAGTAATATCATCTCTGCCAAATGATACAATCCAAAGAGTGCGCACAATGCTGATACCCCCTAGAGAAGCATTATCCTTGCACATTAGGCATTCCATACTGCATTTTATATTGCGGGAGGATAATTCCATTGTAGGACATCAGAAAATCTTGTTACAAAAGGTCAAAACGTGGGCACTGCACCAAAGGACACGGCGCTTGAGGCTACGAAACCTGAACCGGCAACAAAATCCAAAGTTACACCAACACTATGTTCTAAATACACCTCTCTCCTTTTCTTACTCTTTGTCGTGCAACTCTGTGGTTACTGTGCCTATCTTGATAAACTTGACATTTTCCCATTTCATAAATCCTAGATTAGAATAATGTGATTTTGTTATCAGATATCAGTGGGGTTAAGAGAAGGGGGGCAAGCCTATCAGGAGCGACCTCTCTGCATAAACAGACCATTTGGGCATTATTAAGAGTTTAGAAGTTGATGTGCTCATCAAGCAAGTCTTGGATAAAGGCCAGGAGAGAACAAAACTGGAGCTTGAACATCCTGCCAAAGGCAACTAGTCTGAACCACACTCGTTCCTGACTACATTCTTTGTATATATGATGGCATGGCTTTTAAGGATGTGAAAATAGCAACGTGAGAGAGGACTGTTATTTGATCAATGAGATAGCCTTGCGATTAAATAGCACTTTTAATAAAATGCCCTGAAAGCTGCAGGGAAGGTAGAAGAAATATGCCATAAAATCAGATAACTTGGGACTCCCTTGACAAGAAGGAATGTTATTCCAGAACTAATCAAATTCAAATGCACTGCCCAGGCAGAAAACTGGCCCTGATGTTTATACTGTAGCATGATTTCTAAAGTGGTAGCAGAGATACAGAAATGACAACAACATATTAAAAATATATATCAGAAGAGACAACCTATCGTTGATTTTCATGGCATCAGCTTTGGCACATGGCCTTTTTTTGCAGGCTTTGCACCCAAACTGTCACAAAAATACAGCAAACACGCAAGTATCTGGAGATGGAGGCTGCTTCTATGACGGGAGACAATGAGAATTTCTAGTCCGCTATGTATGAGTGTGTGTGTGTGTGTGTGTGTGTGTGTGTGTGTGTGTGCATGGGAGTGTGCGTGTATGTTTGTGTCTGTCAAAGTGAGAGATTGTTTGTGATGTTTTGTTCTGTGTGTGTCTCTCTATAGGCGTGCATTAAAATCCACAATATCTCACAGCACAGCACACGATACAGCAGCAACTACTTGCGCAGGTGTTACTTAGAAATTATCACATAAAATGAAAAACACTTCACTATCACAGTTGCTAATTTGCTCCCCAAAACAAAGTGCGGGCTTAGGTACAGGAACAAACTCCCAACCGCCAAAAGACCACATAAAATACATATTTATGAGTAGGGCTTGGACCCAGTTCAATCCCAAAAATATATACGTACTGTATATATTTTTTTTTTTAAAGACAAGACAGAGCGGCAGTCCAGCGTTGCCAACTCGTCTTGTATTCCAGAAGGAGCCTTATGATACATTATGGTGCTGACGTTTCAAGGGTACTTGTTCTGAAGGGGATTTAGGATAACTCCCTTAGATAAGCTGGCCAACATTTAGCAGGCCTAGCAGCGGCGTCAGCGTCTGTTCTCAGCTACATCAAGGATATTTCTTCATTACTGCCTTGGTGTTTCCGAAGAACAACTTTTTCTAATCAGCGATGTTGTTGTTGTTGTTATTTTAGTGATCTGTCGGTGCCAACGGGGGCCCAGATGAAACCTGACAGTTATAATTAATTGACTTTTCTATCTAGTTAAAGCAACGTAGGACTGGGTGACGTAGATAGTCATCGATGGGGGAACAAAAGTGTGTCTCGCAGTGGTCATATGACGCAGTGTGAAAATGGGAAGCCGCAAGGACAAATGGGAGGCGAGCAACGTTAGGAGAAACCAAAGGAACCTACATTAGCTCACGCACGCTTTAAATGGGAGACTCCAAATGTAGGGCTGTATTCACGAGGGTTATGGATAACTGAGTATCAATGTGTAGAATTAAAATCACATTAATTGCCATGGAAAACGCATAGGTACTTCCTGACATATGGTACATAGACAGTACAGGTACAGTGCAAGGGGCAATACATAGCACATGCAAGTACATACATTCAATATTCATCAAATCACCACACAGTCATATTAATAATAAAATAACAAAACAAAAATGTCCTACAGTGTTGCAGGTTTCACTGTTAAAAGCTTCAAAAGAAGTTGTTTCTCTTTGCAGTTTTTTTGTTTTTTTTACTCCGAAACACCTCCTGCTAACTTGACATTGATAACTCTCTTGTTCTCCACAAGTAGCAAGATATTATGTGAGAGTCAAATGTGTTGTGTCGCAATTAGGCTTTCTGAGCAACTGTGCTTTGTCAATGACACGGCCCCTGAAGAAAAACAAGAAAAACGGAAAGAAAACCCACACTAGCTGTTTCTCAGGAGGGCCTCAGTGGGAAACCTAAATAAATACGAGTTCTACATTAAAAGCAGCCTTCTTGCCACACACCTGTCAGATGTGTAATAGAAAGAAAAGGAGTCATACTGTAGATATCCCTGGGATTGGCATTGTGCTGTAGCATTTGGTGAATAATAATTATTTTAAAATAGATTGTTTTGTACATGGGTGATGAAATCAAATAATTAGCGTTTGTGGTTATTAGCGGTAATTTCCCTTTCAAAATAATGGAAACAATTAATAAAGTAATACATGATGTATGATAATACCATTCTTTAAAAGTTTTTTCCAAAAAAACTAAACAACTACATTACCTGTCATCACTACAGAAATGTATCTCATGGTAAATAGTTGCAGGCTGTCGCATATGTTTTACATAAGCCCACAGTGTCTACAGTATCTACATTGAGAAATCATCATTCTCAGTCTAGTGCACTACAGATACTGGCTCCCTTCACTCTCCTTCTCTACCCTCTGAGAGTTTGCCAGAACCCTAAAATATGGTATGCCAATTGTTTTACAAGCTTTTTACATATACTTTACATACTTAAATACACAACTACTAGTTTACATGTCAGTCACTGGCTCTCCACTGTGATTGCCAGCAGCCCCCACGTAACAGCATCACTGAACACCGGTCTTGTTCGTTAAAGTAAATGAGCTCCACACAAGAGCAAGCCAGGTATTTTTTGAAAAGATATCTTAATACTTTCCTCTCCAACATCACTTTTCAACTTGTTATAAAGCTGGGGCAGAACTTAATGCACATTAAATAATAAATTCTACCTGTTCACTTTTTCTGTTGAGTTGTCATATATTCACGCGTGAATGCAACTAACTGTCCCCTATTGGCCGTCGTAGGTCATCCGTGGTCGCCTATGAGTGGGTGATTCTTTTCACTGAGTTTCCATCGAGCGGTTTCTGATCAGAAAACAACTGCGTATGCAACCTGAAGCAGTAGAGCATTGTTACTTTGTTCATGTGATGTTATATTATGATTTAAAATGCAACAAATCTTAGTGGTACAAATTGAGTGGTTATTTTCCAAAATGTATTATTTCATAGTTCAATACAATATTTCCCCCAAAATGACTAAAATCAGCCTTAAAAAAACAATAAAAGGTGCCAAACATGCTCTGTGAAAAAAAAGTTAATTTCTTACCCTGTTGCATGATATCAGGTACCATATGAAGAACACTCATCTCTGTAACCCTAATATGAATGTTGGGATCGGCCTCATGAAGATGTGTCACTCCCTCACCTAAGGCGAGCAACGATGCTTTTCATTAATGCAGAATGGGCCCTATAGGTGTTCTATACAATGCTACAACGTGAAACCCGATCCTCAATGTTATCTGATGGGGGCACACTAAGTATGATGTTACGAGTCACGCCTGCTTGAATCACTCCCACATAACACTGTGTAATGAAGTGGGATCGTGTTGCCGGGTTAAATACCATGTCTCAGATTTTCAAGTGTGTTCCGTGTCCAGATGCTTATCAGACCAGAAGGGGGAGGGCTTGGTAATTTTCATGAGACAGACAGCGTGTTCATGCAAATGAAGTGTCTCACATAAAATGAATATTAATCAAGCACACTGTCTGCATACATTTTGATTGATGGGCACTCACTCAGAAATCTTAGGAGACGAGCTGAGATGATTAAAACTGAGATGATCCATTCCTTTTAAAGTTAAAGATCATTTTTCCTGCGTCCAAACCTTCCTGACGGTTTCAAATTGAGCAGCCCATTTTTAAATATGAAATACGGTTGAAATGTACTAATTGTGCTTTTCTAATCCTCGTTGAAAGGTGTGAAGAATTGAAGGTAAACAGAGAATACCCTCTTAAGGCACCGTGTGCATCTCTAGAGCTTGACAACTTGAGCACCAAGGCTCATTCGCTCATACAATTGGCTTTCCACAAGGGACCCTGACACCGCTAGCCAGTGACAGGCAGATAATAGTGCTAACTTTAGCCTGCACAGACTCTGAATGGTCCAATATGATAGGCTTGTTGAGTGTGACTGATGGCTTCGGTTAAATAATAGGACAAAGACATTGCAATCCCTCCTGACATACACACACACACACACACACAACTACAAGACAATAGAAACACAATCCATTAGTGGAAATTACTTGCACACACCATTAAAAAAAAAACAGCTACAAACAAATAAAACAAAATACCATTACAGATATTTAACATTATGCAGGCATACAATAGGGATGGCTTACATTCCCACCATGGCGAGAAATACGGATGTACAATTGGGTGAATAAATGCAGACAGATGCATGGTTTAAAGGCAGGGCAAATATGCCTTGAGATAGGGCTCTATTATAATGCAAAGCTCAGACACTATCCATTTTCCACATCTTTCTTCTCTTTCTATCTTCCCTCCCTCTCTCTCACGGCACAGCTTGCCTAATGCAGCACAAATGGATCTCAGAGAAAGAGAGGGAGAGAGAGGGAGAGAGGATAGTAGGCAGGACAGGACAGAAAAGGACAGGTAGAATGAATTGAAAGCGGTAGGGAGGGAAAGAATGAAATAGAGATTGAGGGATGGAGGATGATAGGGTGGGAGGATGAAGAAAGAGAAGGGGGAAGCATGATGAGTGAGAAAAATAGAGGATGACGGAAAATGAAAGGATAAAAAAAAAAACGACGGAGGTGGTAAAGATATATTAGCTGGCATTTGGAGCTCATGAATTGTGTTTAGTCTCGGCCAGGAGTGAATCCAACGCACAGCCTTTACATCTGCTGTTGCTATAGTGGCTCGGGAGGGCAGGTTACCATGACAACCATACCTGTTGGCCATTAATCACCTACCAGAAGCAATTGGCATGCTGTGCCACGAACACTGGCACAGTCATTATGTGGCCAGGCTTGATTTGGGATCTGAGCTAAAAAGGCACCACATCACATGGCTGCATGCTACTAAACTGCATTGTTTTGTGAGCAGAAATGCTCCGATTGTTCTGGTAAAAAAAAAAGAAAAAAAAAAGGGCTATATATAGAAAGAGGCAGGCTATGATAGATTTAACACACTGTGACCTCAAAATTGAATCCCAAGCACCCACAGCGCTCATATAGATTTATTTGAAGACGGCAGGGTCAATATATTGCCAATGTGTTATGCTGACAGGACCAATTTTCTGAGATACAGGTGAACGGACGTCTATTGAGTTATGGGTATGATAGATACGTATGAAAAAACATGACCTCATCCTGCAGTCTTCACAAAGAAATCAACATATAATTCTATTGTATCTGAACTGCAGCTGGTGATTGGTGGATTTTGATTGGCTCTTCCCAGTTGTCATCGTGGACAACATACGGTCAAAAGACAGCTGAAAACCACAGGAAGCACTGAAACTATGAGCACCAAAGTGGACAAAGAAACACAGCATATGGGCCAACCCTTTTATCCCCGACACAAAGCTGAACCAAGCCATTTCCCAAATTACGATATTAATTAAGATATCGTTTTTCGCCGCAGTTTGAAGACGCTTGAGCAATGTTCGGTGGGTATCGGCTAAAAGACCCCCATTTCTTTTCTTTCATTTGTATTTGACTTTTTCAGATCTCAATTTCTCCCCATGTTGTATCCCTATAACTGTGTTTGCATAATTTTCCAATAGACACTTCACTCCCTGCCAGATCAAGAGAAGTCAAGAAAGAAAGAAACCAACAACTGCACACACAAACAAAAACAGCAATTTCAGCTCAGCCCCTGAATCGGGGGTAGAACAAATTCCAATGTGAATAACACTGATCCCAATGGCACATGCATTTCAATATCATTATCCGATGCTGTGCCGAGTGCATGCAATATAATGGAATCTTAAAACATGAATCACGTAGCGTCCTTGGATGTGAAATGCGATGCACAATTTCAACAATTACAAACACTCATTTCATATTTGATCACTATTTCGATTTTTACCTTCCACATGTTTATGCATATCAGTAATTGCTATGGTATGTCTGGGTGGCATACTGATTGAAGCGTGAGTGTTACCAGTGACAAGAATACGTTGTAAATGGTCTGGAAATGAGAGGTATGACTGTGTCACAAGCAACCACAGTGGTCAGGACCACAGGGAATTCAAATGGCTTCCACCTGGACTTCACTCTGCAGCTCAATTAGAGACAGAGAAGGGAGGGAGAGAGAAAGAGAGAAACAGAGAAAGTCAGTGACTTGGAGAGAATGCAAGTGTGTTGGTTGGTGTTATATTGGTGTATGTGTGTGTGTGTGTGTGTCTTTCTGTGTTCACTGCATGTACAATTCATGAGCAAAACAGTGGAAGGTTTAGTTTAGTTTATTAGGATCACAATTAGCTGTTACCATCGCAACAGCTACTCTTCCTGTCGCCGCAATTGAGATCATTCACTACATTCATTACTCATCAAGAAGTTTCCCCATTTATTGTAGATAATACTCGAGCACAACAAGCAACAACAAGTCTACGCTATTATTCACCTGGTATTTAGAGACAAATCGCCCCAAACATGGTTGACATAGAGGTCAGCACAGGTCGTGGTAGTGAATTGCTTTGCAGGCTCCTTTTGTGTTGTCTAGCGGCTTTGGGCAATGTTTGGTTGAAGGGTGAGAGGGCCTCTCTTGTGTAGGCCCTTTCTTTTGTGACCTGGCTTTGGGTTGATCGATAAGACAACCAGGATAACCTTGTGAATTCCTGGCAGAATGCTTGAGGTTCAAAAGTTGTGGTGGGCGAATGTGATAAATGCTACAAGGGTTGCGGTGAAAGAGCGTTACAATGATTTTAGATATTTGACATTGTTTTTAGGGACAGTCAGTCAGCCCATGCAGACCTTTGTGGAAAGAAACAACCTATCTCGGCGACATCGGGCAGCCCAGCCACGGTCCTTAAAAACGATTTCCGAATCATTATGGCTCAGGTCACACCCGTAAAGGCCCCTTGTTGCCAACCCCTCCTCCTTCTGCCTTCTCTGAGTCCAGCTCATGGCAAAATGCTCAGAGATAATCATCTATAATTGGACACTCTGTTCTTCCGGGCCACAGGCAAGAGAGATGCCTGCCGAGTAGTGGCTTAAAATATATGGACGAAGACGTGGTGAGAGCTAGCAGGCTATCGGGTCCCCAAATCTTCAGACTACTACAGAATGGAGTTTGATGAAAGCCTGATTGGTCTGGGCGAACATCCTCACGGGGGGCCGTCTCAGGTCTGACAAATCACAGCTAGTCTCAAGAAGCCAGGTCTGATCACAAGTTCTAAAAAACAGATGGGATACGGATAGGGCGCTTAGGGTTCTGTAGCTGGAGGCGAATGTACATAACAGGATGTCAGAGTCATTTTAATATCCAGCCTCTTTCACTTGACCTTGTCTTTCGGACACATCCGAGTTGAGGTTGACTAACCTTTAATAATCGAAGTGAATTTGGTTTCAAATCTCGTGTCGGCTACTATGAACCTCTACCCTGCTCAGTATCTAAATGCACCCTGCATTTCAAGCGAGCTATATATTTTACACTTTTCTCTTCTTTTGTTTTTCCCTCAGCTGTCGTGACAATATATATAGTGAACACGAAGAACTGCAGCACTGCACAAACTGGGATTCAGACCAATGTATAGAGATACGCACTAGCGTAATGGACTATGTGGATGCCCATGCTGTGCTAGTTACAAAATAAAAACAAACAACAGCCATTTAGGATGTACCGGTTTAATTTCACCGGATGCTGCTGACTAGTGCTAATTAAGTCATTAAAGTGTGACGTACAAATCTGCTAACTCAAGGGTTTGAAGGAATTCAATCGGGAACCACAGAGATGGAGTCACATTGACACCAACCTTGAAGCTATCAGTGGATGTCCTATCTCGGTTG
>OMOT01052911.1:0-10297 GCA_900312575.1 Acanthochaenus luetkenii
TTCAAATCTGACTGGCCACCTCAGATGCCACCCCAAATGTTTTGGCATTCCATTGGGTACTACTGCAGGTTGGGTGGGGCAAATAACATGTCAGTACAGTAGAGGTACGCATGTACTTGTACGAATGTACTGCCCATAGGGTAAATCAAGTTGCTTTCATTCACCAGTGCCTCAGCATATTACAAGCTGGAGTACCCTAAAACAAGCGTCACTCATATTTTGCCTGTGTTGTGCTGTCGTCTTGTGAGAGCGGTGTCCGACCCAACACATGTAAGTCCAAATAATAAGGCTATATCAGGAAAAAAAATTCATAAATATTACGTGATTTTACCTTCCATCTTCCTCTATTCATTCCTCTATTCTACCACGGTAAGATCATGACCCACCATGCCAAGAATATTTAAAAAATAATTATTTTGTATGGCAGGCGGCCGTCAGCACCCGCTCAGCCACACAGGCGCGTCTCCGCCGTTCCTCATCCCTCCAGATCGCCTCCTCACCTTTTATCATGTTGTCTGTGTAGAAACAATGCTGATGATCCTACAGCTCCCTGTACTTTTACACCTTGCTCATTAACTTTATATTGTCCATCTTCTTCACTTTCTTCACAGACTCATGTCATAAAGTTGTATCAGGACCAGGAGTGTCTGAATGCTGATCTTTAGACTTATTTTATGACAGTTGCATCCACTAACAGATGACACTGATGAACCAAAAGCATGACATTTCATTAGAATGTAATTCGCACAATAGCATGATTTACCTGATGGTGTAACTTACTACACAGCAGTGACTTGGAACTCAGACATCCATGTGAAACACTTGGGATAGTGAAGCTCTGGGCTTGCCCGGGGCCGCCTGGGCAGAGGGAATGCCCACTCATCAGCATTGGGCCTCTCAGGCCTTGGTCGGAAAAACAGCCCCTTTACACTCCCGGCTTCTCTTTTTTTATCCACAAACGTTCCAATCCTTGTTTTGTTTCAGGCACATTCCAAAGATGTATTTAGTTGAAGCCTATCTCTTGATTTATTTATCCAATAATTCACATATTTATAAGAAACAGAGTTTCTGTTTTTACTGGGAGCTGGCTGGATCCTGTCTAATGTATTTGTACAGCTGCTCTGCGTTGAGCAGGCCTTCAGTGAAAACAGTGGTGTTCTGTGATTGACTGGCCTTGCAGGATGAGCCCATGGCATTACATTATCTAAGCCACAGTCCATTTGGTCTCTCCTTGCTTCAAGGACAATGGAACGTTTTTTTACCAAAAAAGAAAAGGGAAATTGCTGTTTCATTCTTCAAACAAGAATGTGACCTTAATTGAGTTTTACTCTGCTCTGCCTTGATATGGAGGAAGACTTAGTTGAACAGATGCTCCAGGATTTTAACTCTGAAGGCTCTCTGGTCCAAACTTTGTTAAAAGAGTCATCCAGCCTCTTGGTACAGAACACAATGAGTCCAGGTTTTTGGTTAGCTGATCAGCACTAAGCTCATTTTGAGTCATCTGAAAGGGTGAGCTTTGCTGTGTGAGAGAAACCAGAGAGAGAGCCCACCATGGACGGGCACCCTGCCAAGTGGGTCTACAGAGTGGGCAAAAGAGGGGGGCTGCATTTGGAAATGCTAGACTGCTGGCTCCCTAATGGGGATTCCAGGGCATTACAAAGGGATAGGAGTCAAAACAAAGCCTTACACAAAATAAACTTGAGCATGAAAGATTAAAGAGAAGCAAGGCTTGGTAGTTAATCCCTGTTTCTTGGAGCTCAAAGCCGTCCTTCAGGCGAAGAAACAGCACAGCTACCACAGTCATCACATCAGAATCTTCTCGTCCCAGTAGCATGTCAAGACAGGGAGTTTAAAGGGGAACACCACTGAATTTCAGGGCTCAAAAATGCAGTTCCTATACATTAGGATAGCACTGTTTGTGTGGCTGAACATTATGTAGTATCCCCAGAAGTCAGATATTAGATAGAAGAGCTTTTCCTGTCCACAAGTCCGGATCGTTTGGTTAGTGTGAACACTGCGTTCCTTCCCCGGGAATGGATCACCGTTCCGTGCCCGGGAGTGTGAACACAACTGTACCAAAACACGGAGGAGGATTGCTGTAACAACGTGACGACTTCATAACTATTCGACCGTCCGTCCTGTTCAAAACATCAGCGACAATGACCGCGAAAGGATCACTCTGGTCTTCTGAAGAAGTTAAACGCCTGCTCGAAATTTGGGCAGACGAAAACATACAATCATTGGCGGATCACAAACCAACTAGGTGCATACCGCCACCTGCTGTATCGGAGTGTTGCTCTCATCGCTCTATGTGAAAGCTGGCCAGCGGGGGAGTGGGGAGGGGGGACCATCGTTCTCGGCGACGGAACGGAGGCAACCGTTCCTAATGTGAAAACGACCTTAGAGTACCCAGTATCCTGGTGATATGGGTACAGTTTATGGATGCAGTTTATTGATAACAGCTCAAATAAATATTTTCCACAAAGTCAGTCTCCCGATCTGAACCGGGGTAGTGCATCTTGAAGGCATCCAAACTAGACTCTTGTTTTCTTTGTTTTTAGTTTATAGAGGGAGGTATTTATGTTCACAATGTTGACAGAACCGTCCCAGGCCAGAGAATACCATAAGTAAACAGACTTTTTTTCTGCTTTAAGATGTTGCACTATATTTTTTTAAAGAGGCAACGTACTCATTCAGCACAATTTTTTTTTCAGTTGAGAGAAGTTATTAAAATATTACCACATTTCTACCATCATCACACAAATGTTGTTGATATGGACGCTTACAATTATTTTTCAATTCAAGTCTTTTGCCATTCCTATATTGGCTGAGATGTAAAGGCAGATGTGTCATGTGTTTATATTATCGCCCATGACCCATAGAAGAAGAAGCTGCAAGTCCAGACCCTTACTGAGGGATGGCCTTCAGATGAAAAATGGCGATCAACCTGAGCCAAGAAACCTGCCGTTTAACCCCCACACTGAAGTTGAAAGCTATCTGGAACAGTCCAGGCTTTAACACGCTCACTCTGTCTCAGTCTCTGGATAAATATCAGATGGCTGGATGGGAGCTCCTCCACTCATCCAGCACTGGAGTCTGGATTTTGTGGAACACTTATGGAGTAGTGTTTATATATCATTTGACTGCAGCATATGCTTGAAAGTAATTGTGCGAGTGTGTCTGTGTACATGTGTGTATACAGTATATGATTTGTGCGCATCTGTGTTTACACACATCTGTGGAAGGTGAGTGTGTCTTTCTGTCGGTGACACTCTGCTCATTTTCTTCTCAAGCGGCGGTGACTTATTCTTTTATTTTATTTTTTTCCGCTGTGGCTGAGAGAGCAAGCTATCACAGCTCCCTGGGCTCTGACTGACCACGGCCCACAGCCAGGACGCCAGCATCGCCAGCTGGGCTCTGCAACATCACACAGGGGAGCCGTGGGAGCTGTGCAGCCCATGAGCAGAGTTGCAGCCCTGGGCTGACAAGCAGCAACACTGTTAAACAGCCCCCTCCTCTGCCCAGTGCTTGTACACTATGCTGTTTGTTTCTAGAGGAGCGAAATAGGAAATATAGCCAGAAATATACTTTTTTTTGGCAGATTGAATTCGGAGATGAATTGTGATGATAATACTGCCCCGCCGGTCGATTGACGTGAAGACACTCCAGCAGGCTATCAATATTTGCCTGAGCCAAGACACATTAAATCGGTCTCATCATGGTTGGTCTGATATATGGAGCATGCTATGTATATGGTCCATTTGAAAACAGCTGGGCATGTTGGGGAAACTCACTATTCAGCAGTACCACACCACTGAACTGACCAGGAAATGAAAAGGAAAGATTTTCAGTGATGGTGTTGATGAGTTAAGGCTCTACCCAGGGGGAAAGTGAGGCAGATTGGACTATTTACTGTATAAGCTTCAACCACTGACTGACACCTGCCATTCACTCTATCTGCTGAGTGAGAGAATAATTGCTTGAATCCAATACTAGGTTTCTGCCGCCGTGCAATAGATTGATTATTTGTGTGTGTGTGTGTGTGTGTGTGTGTGCACGATGTATATATGTTCAGACCTCTGAGGATGGCATGCCATACAGTACATGGAACAGAGGAGATGGTTAATGCAGGTCCTGGTTAGTCATGGAAGGCTGCTCATATTCTTCCCTGGAAGCAAGCGTGGCATCTGTCAGGCAGAAACAGACAGACAGACTGTATGGAGGGGGACGCCACCATCTGGAAGCCATTCAGCCTTAGACCATGTTTCATTTCAGAGACCATATCAAACACCCCTCAAACTGTGACCTTTAAGAATAAAAGAATAAGCATGTTTACCCAAAATATCATTATCGTCTCGTTTATAATAGTTTTCCTTTTGCCATTTCAAAGCATTGATGTGCATTATTATATCTACAGGCTTTGTTTTTGAAGTAGCCCATTCAGAGTCTTTGGGGAATGTTCTGTTGACTCGAGGGAATGCTGGGCATGTTTAAGATACAGCAAGGGATTTTTGTCGTTGACTAATGATCTTGTGAGAAACGGCGCCTCCTTTTTTTCCTAATTCGACCATGACAGGCCACAATTTGATGCTTTCTGAAAGCATCTGTCATTAAGCTATTTCGGGCAGTGTGCAGCGGGCTGGCAGCTGTCAATGTGGACAGGGTCTCAGACTGCATTTAGTGGCCTCCTCTCTGACTCCCAGGCAGCCCTGGAAGCGTTTTGTAGTCATAACACACTGGCTTCGAGGAGATCCAGCAGGGAAGCCGCAAATTGCCTGTTCCGAAAAAATGCTGAAAGCCAAGTGGATTGGAGATGAATGGTGTAGAATGATAGGATTAGCCACCCTTCTCTGTGGGCTCATTCCAAGGCTGCTAGGAGCATTAGCTTCCATTCCTTTTGCCCCACAGTGTTCCCAGAATGCATTCCCACAAACAGTATCTGATAGTGTCACATCAGTATGCACACCCAGCTTTTGAAGATGACAGCTGATCCTGCCAGATAATCTGTTGACCTGTTTAACATGACAGGGACAGCGAGCAAAGAACAAGCAATCCCGTATCAATGGGACAGGGGAGCGTGCCCCCATGGTATTTGTGGGATTGAGAATACACCGGGGTATGGTTGACAAGTTGACACTCTGACCCCGCAAGACATCTTAGATTCTGTTATGGCTGGCCGGTTTCAACAGAACTTCCTCTGTCTTAAGGAATAATGACAAATATACAATAAATCACTTTTCCTGTTCATCCTTTATTTAGTGTAGGTCACTGTTGATTTGAAAATGTTTTTTTTTTACTGCCGTATTTAAGTGCACTGTAGGGTCTTCGTCATTATTTATCTTTCTAAGTGCTAGTGTGTAAAACGTAACGACTTTGTACTCCCACTCTATTCCATTTTGGTGTGCCGGCTCCCCAAGTGATTCATTAATTTTCATTTACACACTGAACAGATCGTGCGCAAACTTTTCCTCACCCTGTATCTCCCTCCTTTCTCCGAAAGTATTGTCCTGGAGTGAAAGTAACCCAATTTAATTATATAATGGCTGAGAGAAGTATAAAGGCTTTATTGTTCACACACTTGGCTTCTGATTACAAGTGAACTGAGCCATTAATTGGGATAGAAAAATGAGAGGTTCACTGCTGATCTGCTTACACAACGCAGCGTTGGTCTCTGTGTGTATATCCCCCTGTATTCCATTCAGTTCATACTTTGAATTCCTCCACGATGCCAGCATCCAATCTCATTTTCTTCAGGATAATGAATCCTATGATAATTAATATTATTTCCTGAAATTAATTAGCAGATTCCATATGTTGCAGAAGAGTACAGAAACCAAATGTGGTGAAAATACAAGACAGAGGACGTCGAATGTATTTGCTTAGATGCAACATCACATGAACATATTTGTTTTTCTCTATAACATCTGGTCCATAATTTTTTTCTTTCACATCTAAAGGTGTGCACGTCGGCAATAAAACACATCTTAATGCACTTCTGTTTGCCAAGACAGAGATAGCGTGTTTGTGTACTTTAAAATAATCTTCCTTAGTCTCTATTTTTATTCTGTTCTTGCCTCTCAACATGTGGACACTGTGATCTAGTGCTTGGTTGTGTTTTTATTTCTTGTATCTTTATGTCAGCATTCAAGGCATTGATGTTATTCACAGTGTTCACCCAATTGAAGAACTACTTTAAAAACATCCTGCCGGAAGGCTGAACATCAATGGCAAAAGACCAAGCTGCAGGTAGATTATGAAATCTATAAAAAATAAGCTTAACTGCTATAACAAAGAAATTACCATTTCAAGACAGTATTACATATCTCAAATGATAATCGACAATCATGCTCCTCTCTTTAAGTAAATGTAATGAGTTTGCCATGTATTTGCAAGAAAAAATCTCTACTATTAGAAATATTATTTTAATCTTGTGCATTGGCGTATCTAGCCTTTCTGTTCACTTTGGGCACTACGTGTAATTTTTCACCCATTAACCCAAACGATCTTGAGGAGGTGATCCAGCAGCTAAAGTCTTCCATCTGTTCTCTTGACTATCATTCCTGTGCTGATGATACACAGCTATACATCTCACTTTCACAAGATAACATTAGTCCTGTAAATGAGCTTGTCAGATGCATCAACGATATCACCACAGTTTAACAAACAAAAGACGGAGATCCTGGTAGTAGGTCCTAGAGCACAAAGGTCTCTGAAGCACAGTGAACATGTCAGAAACCTGGGTGTTATTATGGATGCTGATCTTAACT
Source organism: Acanthochaenus luetkenii (assembly GCA_900312575.1). Taxonomy (NCBI): domain Eukaryota; kingdom Metazoa; phylum Chordata; class Actinopteri; order Beryciformes; family Stephanoberycidae; genus Acanthochaenus; species Acanthochaenus luetkenii. Next base: position 6,768 of record OMOT01052911.1, read on the forward strand.
TTCAGCATCACATCACTAATATTACTAAGAAGGCTTTTTACCATTTAAAAAACCATTTAGAAACTTAGAAGCTTCCTGTCCCAGTCTGACTCTGAAAAACTGGTCCATACATTAATTTCCAACAGATTAGATTACTGTAATTCCCTCTTTGCAGGACTTCCCAAGAAGACAGTAGGTAGGCTCCAACTCATCCAGAATGCTGCAGCCAGAGTGTTAACTGGGACCAGGAAAATAGAACACATTACTCCTATACTGAGATATCTTCACTGGCTCCCAGTACAATGTAGAATTGATTTAAAAGTATTATTGCTTGTTTACAAGGCTCTAAATGGTTTAGATCCTAAATACATTTCTGAATGCGTCTCCTAACTGTACCTAGAATAAATTATATACCAGTTGAAGATGCATTTAGTCATCTTCTTTGGAACAAAATGCCTGATCTGAGATCTGCTACAATGGTGTCCTTTTTTTAAAATCAGTCTTAAAACCTTTGTTTTTTCTCAGGCCTTTGGCTAGTTAGTGTGTGTGTGCCTTTGTGTGATTCTGCTGCAGGACAAGGGGTTATAAAAGATGTATTTTATATGAAAAGGTATTTTATTTTAGGTGTGTATTGTATTTCCATATCGGTTTATGGTCACTATTTTTTGTCTTTTAATGTGTAGCACATTGAGCTTACCTGTATATGAAATGTGCTATACAAACAAAATTGACTTGACATGACTTTAGGTACAGATGAGCCTAGCTTTAATTAGGAAATAAATAATCTGATTATTTACAGTATGTGCTCTGCATGTATGTGATTATAACCCAACCCTCTCTGTGACCAACCAGTCAGTCAGTCATTGCTTGTGCCCCAGTTCCATAGTACCTGCGTCAAAAAAGGTTAATTAGACGGAAGCTTTAAAAAGGTCATGCTGCCATTTAAGTTAGTCTTTGCTATTTGTCTGATCTGAAACATGGGCAACACCGTGCCAATTAGCTCCAATTACGCTGATAGTGGTTGTGGTGGTCTGCCACCCAGCCCAAGTTAATGACCATCGGAGTCCCAATTACCCCAGCGGCCCAGTTTAGAAGGAGGCAACTACAGGAGGAGGGAGGAGCTCCAGGACCGGGTGCAGGGACAGCTCTGCACCATCACCTTCCCTTGACATTTCACTCCAGGGAATAATGCAGAACTTGGTTTATGTGAGGTGAAATATTAGGATATGTAAAATGTGACATTTCCACACACCTCAAGAGGGGTAATCACAGTTAATGGGGATTGAAGAAGTAAGAGTGTCCAGAGTGTCTATGTAGAGTGGGCTGATGTGAGTAGGCCAGCGTCTTGATTACAAGCAGAGGGAGCCCATAGCTATCATCAGCCAGACTAAAAGGCTGTCTCCTACAAAGGCTACTCCACCTAGATGTTCTCTGGGGGAATTGAAAGCAGTTCAGTTCTAGATGAACATGCTCTGACGATAGTAAAGGCACTTCAAATAAGTTAAGCACTAAAGAGCAATCAAGCAGTGTGAGACTCACAGGCTCAGCACTTGGACCGGTTTCACTTCATCTTTTTTCCCTGCTACTGTACCTGGCTGTGAGGAGCTCTTGCAGACGGTCTTCTGAATTTATATGAGGCTCATATCCCTCGCTGGTGCCATCTGAGAATAGAAGAGACAGCTTCCACCCAACTGAGGGGCTGTCAGAGGAAGTTGTTGATTAAACAGATGTCATTCGCTGCCATACGCCATGAGACAAGAACGCCACAATGAGCATACATTAATTAAACATACCTGAAGAATGTGGGCAATATCAGAGAACAAAAGGCTTATCTGTCTATCTTTCTCTCTGCATCACAATGGGAATTGGGGCTGCACTGAGAAACCCTCTCCTTTCTTACCATGTGAGCAATTCCCTCAGGCTTGACATGTTGGAGAGAGAAGAGAGAGAATGAGGGCAAGAAGAAAGCCCATGGATCTACCCAGAGAACTGACGCTTTGTTAGCAACAATTAGTTATGATCAGCTGCCTCATATTCAGATAAGTTGCTATGTTAACTATGAGTGAGTCTTTCACAGCAATGCTTTTCTTTCAAAGTAAGTCTCAGTCATCTGTCCGAGGGAGGCCACTTTTGAATCATACTTTGTTTACAAGAGAAACATATAAATAGTACATGGACAGTGATGTCTTGTTTGCTTTGAATCCTCCTCAGATGAACTAATACATACAAAACGTTAACAAGAATAACCTAGCTCTTACCTCACACCTGAACGCGTGTTTCTTCCCCTGGTAGGCTTCCATCTGTTTAGAGCTTGAGTCTGAAACATCTGTGGTGCCATCAAACATTTCCTCCACCACCTGACAAATGCTTCTCCCCCGATCAAAGGAGCTGAGCAGGAAAGGTGGACATGAAACCCATTGTCAGCAATGCGGGCCCTCATAGCCCGACTGTTGTTCCTAATCTCACAGATACTGTAACAGATTGCTGTTCATCGGCAGCGGACTTTGGCGGGATGAGTTCTTGTTTACAACATTATGGTTAATTAACAAGCAGAATCAGCCCAGCGGAGAGCGCCTGTATGTATGTATGTGTGTGTGTGTGTGTGTGTGTGTGTGTGTCAATGACGGAGCTGTCACACACACCGCCATCTCATTATTGATGCAGTGCTGTCCCCAAGGTAATGTCACGTGCTGCTCTGATGTGTTCGGTCATCCTTGTGGTCCCTTTGAGTCTGTACCAGACTGTCTAAACAGGGAATTCAAATGAACAACTAGGAAAACTCGTTCTATTCAGTAATGTAGAGCACATCCAGGATCTTTCTCTTTGTCTTCCTCTGCCTCCTACCCAACCACACGTCTTGGTGACACTCATTAAGCTGCAATTGTGACACGCATGGCGACGTTTTCAATTTAACACTCGCAGATGGATATTTTAGTTATTATTGAATGAATAGCAATGAGGATAATGAATCTGTGCGTTCCTCTTAATGCACTTATTTAAAATTACAAAGCATGATGTTTAACATGACTTTACATTAAAGAATAAGCTGCTTCACCAGTTATGGATTAAGAGAGAAACATCATGATGAAGCAAGCCGTTATTATGAACATGTGATGTATCCGTCTCAATCAGGTTAGTAGCTCCGCCACAGGTGTGAGTCCTACTTTGCTCCCGTGTGGATGTATCTTTTTGGCCTGGAGGCTATTTGTTCTAGTGTTTCGTTTGTGGCTTTTATGAAGCCAGTTGCTGCACCCAGAGTTGACCTTGCCTGGGCCATGTCCATGAAACTGGAATTTCCTGGTCTATCACAGGGTTCCATTTCAACAGGCTTGCACCCAATTATCCTTCAATCATGGCCCCCTGTCTTACAGATGTGTTTGGTCAAAGTACAAGGTCTCTCTCTGCCGTGGTTTGACGCACAGGGGACATTCTTTCTCACTCTGGCTGTACGCATGAAATGTTTTCAAGGGAAGAAATCAGATGGCATCTCAGGTTAAAATGACTTGGATTCCAGTGCCACCCAAACAATTATTCATTTGATTATTTATATT
>OMOT01052911.1:17500-39222 GCA_900312575.1 Acanthochaenus luetkenii
ACAGTGTTTGATTAAAGGATAAGTTCACTATTTTTCTACCATGCAACTGACACGTAGAGACCATTTCACTGATCGGTTCAGTATTGAGCTTGCTACAGTTTTCCTCTAGGCTCTCACTGGGCTACAATAGAAGTAAATTGGGCAATCGTAAATGCTTTTGAATCTGGGCCTCTGTGATGAGCACAGAAAATTATAAAAACTGTCTCTGGTCTCATCAACCTGTTTATTATATGTATGTATTTATGTACTATGTATATATGTATCTATGTATCGCTCTATCATTGTACCATTCTATCTATCGTATCTATTGTATCTATCTACTGTATCTATTGTAAGTATTCTATCTATCTACTATATATATCTATCATAACTATTATATATATCTACTGTATCTATCTATTGTATCTATTGTTTCTATTTGTTTGTTTATTGTTCAAAATAGTTACAAGGAAATTTTTACTTCCAGTGAAGATCTCGTCTTCACACTCTTGTAAACTCTCTCCCATTCAGTATATGGGTGACACAGTTTGCTGAGAAGATGACTGTGTCAGCGCGCAATAAGTCAACCTTCAAAGTTTGTGTCCAATTGAAACAGTGGGAATGGCCTGGGGGCTGTAGGGAGGCCAGATCCATTGGGATTTGGGCATTCATATCCAGAGCTCTGCGTGCCACTGAGGACTATCCTCCAATGACGGCCCCTCCTCTGTCCTGGGTGATCACTGGGCTGCAGCTAAGAATAACCAGTGGATGTGCTTCAGCCACGTTCATTCCAGCCACCCTGCTGACCAGGTGCTAATGCCCTTCGCCTGTGTTACCATGTCCCACTGACTCCTTAGTAACCCCTGCAGAATCGCCCTCTACCTGGCACAGTGCCAAAACAAACTCAATACTTACCATAGCGCAGCAATACACTTTTTTTTACTATAAATGATGCAAAGCAACAAAGTAAACTGCCTGTTTAAATCATCAATCATCCACATTATTTAAGTCAAACCCAAATTCCTGTCTTGTGAAATGAGGAGTAAGGAAGGAATCTCAAGTATTTTCAGAATGAGAGACAAGAGCAAAACATGTTTTTAGTGAAGCTCTAGCAAAATACAGTAGTGGTAGGACCAGACCTCTATTTTCAGGTTTTCCAGTGGCAGTCATTAGCATGCGGTTTGCAGTAGCTATTATTATTAGTAGTAGTATTTGTCTCACATTATCCTGTCCTGACAAGGGCCATGCAGCCAGTCACTTTTCTTCATGCTATTCCATCACCTCATGATTCAGAGTGGGGTTTTGACTTTGAAACTCCTTTGATATGGCACTTTTGAAATCTTGAAGGACTCCTTGAAAGCAGAAACTGTTTAATTAGTGCCCTTACATTGGAAGGGTACCATTGGCTGACTTTCACATTGCAAGACTAGAGGCCCCTTTTTCCTTTCTCTGATTAAATATGCTGTTGAAGTTGATTTATAGATGGAAATGAAAGTAATATCACATGAAAACGCCTCTCTAATGATTATTTCACTATTCATTTAGATTAACCACTAGGGAATTGTCTACTCTTGTGGTACATATCGTGAATGATGTTTTAGGATAACTGCTAATCCTAACATCCCTGCCCCTCCTATCATATGCCATAAATCTCTACTGATGACAGTTAATATTTTAGAATGCACATACATCTAGGTTCTACCCTCTGTAGAACAAAGGCTGTACAAGGCTGTATTGGGTTGGCTGTTACTTTTGTTCCATTTTATCAGCAGCATTTCAGAGACTTTCTGACTTTGAAATATCTTATGAAACAGCAGTTTGATAGTTTCAGACAGAATCCTCTGATTCCGTACTTTCATAATTTGTCCATGCCCACCTGTAATGTAGGCCTCCAGAATGCAAATGTATTCTAATGCTACACACCATGCACACATGTCCTGCCTTTCTTAAGCAGTCATTGCAATAATCACAGGTTTTAAATGTCCAAAGGCGGATGGAATGATGTCCTCTGCACTGATGAGGGTTTAAGTTTAAACATTCATATCAAATCTTTTCCTCAGTATCTCCATAGATAAATGATTTCCTCCATTTTCTGTTTTCCCCCTGCTTTATACTCCCATCTCAGGGTTTAATCAAAATGCCTTCTTCAATTTATAATGCCATGGCTCTCGTGATAAATACAATAAAACATTTCATAAGACCACTATAATCATTTCAGGGTAAAGATCTTAATCAATGTAAAGTTCAAAGCTTTAAAGGAAGCAGACGTCAGACGTTTTATGGAGATTCTTTATCAGATAGAAATGCTGCGGTTCCATTGCCCTGACTGTCAGTCTGATGCTCTCTCCACTCCAGAGCCTATCAGATCTGCAAAATAGCCTGCCCTGCAGAGAAGCCTTCATTTCATCCGCCACAAGCACACAAATCTATAGGTTACATTTAAAATCCCAAAATATCTGACAAGAAGTATGCCTGTAGCTGTACAGAGGATTGGAGCAGTGGAATTGTAGATGGGAATGCACTCTTACCGACTTTACTTCTTGAGATGTTCCTTGCCTTTTCATTGGAATTTTGTCAATCATGTGCAGGTCACATAGAGGTCAGTCAGTTTGTCTCACTGATGTGAAAGTCTTTTGTCTCTGGCTCTCTCTTCCTCAGTGGTCAGTGATGTAATATCAACTGATACTGAGCCCTCATACATAAATATGAGCAGATGGTTCAGAGTGGTATCGTTTTTATGCGCTTCTCAAATGCTCCCTCTGTAACACTGTGAGAATCAGTGTCAACGGCGAACCTCTGTGGGAAATCACAATGATATGAATGAAGAAAGAGAACAGTTTCCTGCAAGGTATCGTAGAGCTGGAATGTATTGGTTGAGAATAGACATCTTTATTTCTTAAAGGCACTCTATGTTGTGTCTTGTATGTTGTATTTTACAAACACCCACCAAGTAGTTAGAAAGTTGCTTGTATAATTCCTCATGCAATGAACTAAGTGTACGTACCTTAAAATGTTTCTTAGAGTAGCTTTGCGCTGTAGCTTTTGGATTCAGGGTGAATTATAGTTGGTCAACTATATGGCTGGTCATGGACCAATGAATAAAGCAGCCATCAGTTCAGTGTCTGCTGGCTGATGGACACATTGCAGCCTGCCTTTCATTCCCCACGTCAGTGCTTTAAAGCATCATTCAAGTTTGGTAGAGGTTTGGGTTGTGTAGTTACCTTGCCATGATGTAACTCCAAATATTCGCGAGATAGTATCTTCAATAGTTCAATAGAAAACGTGATAATCAAAAATTTTGTTTATTTCCCTCCCCAGTGACTTACATTGCACAGAGGAAGAGGTCTCAAAGTCGCACGTTTAGCACACAAACGAATGCAAACAAAGCAGATTCTGCCAATGTATCAAATACAATTGTCTATCTCTCCATCCATCCATCCATCCACCGTTTTATGGTAGTATTTCCCATGATCTATGCAATTGTGTACATTCCCAAAGTGTCAGTGACTACGTTTACATGCACTGGTAATTCTGTTCTTTACTTTGTCACTCAGTTTTAGGTTTATGCATGTAAACATCATAACTCGGGTCACTCTTATTATGAGAAACCCTGTTAAGATGTCTGGCTTACTAAACAGTTTACTGTGGCATGGAAACATCTAACTCCTTTTCACTTTTGGTTTTCGCCGCATGTGCAAACTCATACAGCATTTTTGATGTGAGAGGGAGGGGTTACCTAGTGGCTGCACATTTTCATACTTTTTTGCCGGCGGGACACCACAGGAGGACAGGAATGTTCCGTTAACCGGTTTGTTCATAGCAACAAGGATACTTAATTGCAGGGTATCAAAGGTGCATGTAAACAGCTTAACAGGAACGAGACATTAACGAGAGAATGGCCAGTAGCTGGGTTACTCCCTGCATGTATTCATAACCAGTGATGCTGGGACTGAGCCCTTAATGGACTATCAGATATTATTGTGATAATAGTTACACTTGATCAAGGTAGATATAAAAACGGCTGGTTGGACTCGGGCCATTACGTTCCAGGTTTCTCACCCTATGCACTTCTCCATCCTCCATTTAGCATAATGACACTCAAACAATCAGTTCCCGGCATTAGAATACGGAGTGTGGTATTATGCAGAGTAAAAGGGTGTTAATGTGTCATATTTGAATATCCTGATCTGTAACCGTGACATGCCCTTCCCAGCAGCAGGTAGCTGATTCAGACAGAGAAGCCAGGCGTGACCTATATGCTTAAAGAATTACAGCAGTCAACAAAGAGGATCCTCTTGGATTCGTATTCTGATTCTCTGATGTAAGCCCACACTGCGGTAACACTAGTGAATAATAACATACTTGTGGTCGCATTTGCACAAGGTCTCCCCTTGCTGCTGTGATTTATAAGCATAGTTTCCATCTGCAAACAGGCTAGGAGGCTTCAAGCTACGGGGCAGCACCCTGGGTCCAGTGCTATTTACTCAGCCAGCCGAGACGAGGCGCTCCCCGGGCAGGATCCTGCGGTCACCGTGACCATGCCTGGTTCTTTACCTGTCTGCCCATGGCTACTCTGTTGCGCCTGCAGCCTGGGAAGGTGACAGCTACAGCGGGGTAGCTGCAGTTTTGCCACAGGTCGAGCCATCTTTACTGTGTCATATCCTGCCTCTTAACAAATGACTGAGAGCTGCAGGCTCTCAGGCTCTCAGAGGAATAACAGTTACTTATTTTTATGAACACTGTCTATGCAAAAGCCTGGTCACACTATAGTCAAATAGTCAGTCAAAAGTCAAAGTCAAAAGTCACAAAAAAAAGCTGTAGGTTTGATTACTGTGAAATTCTTTTTTTTACTTTTGAAGAAATTAACTTCCTTATGTCATTCATAAGTTCAATTCATTTGAATTATAATTATCTGCATCTTTGTAAATAAATTTTAAAAAACATCCATAAAACAAAGTTTTGCCAGTATTAATCAACGTGGCCACCAAATCAAGGTACTTCTGTTCTGTACTTAATATGCCGTGAGCTGAAAAAGTGTGCAGAGATGCTGGGAGGAAAAGGTGCTCCACTTTAAAGCGATGTGATGGATTAGGGAGGAGCCCCGGCAACAGAATAATTTCCCTGGTGACCAATTTCTGAACGCTCCCTAAGCAAAGAAAATCAGCAACAAGCCAACATGTCAGGCACAGCCCCATGCCAGGGTGCAGGCGGACATGCTGACTCACTTCTAATGAGCATACAGACATAGAAATAATAACCTAAACCAGGAATCATAAGTCATGACTGTATACATAAAGGCAGTTGTCCTAATTAACACTGGGCCTTATATAAGCTTCAGTGTATGCTAACAACAAATGTCAAGACAGCTTCTATGGTGGCCCTACATCGGTGGGGGGGAAAAGAGCAAAATAAATTGGCTATGTTTTGCTAAGCATAAGGTTAGTGTTGCGCACTGTGGCTGCTTTTGAAGTCTAGCTGTTTTAGTTCATCCAATTGTAGCAGTCTTCTATGTATGCTGTCCTAGCAAATTGGAGGCTACTGACAATCATCTATTTTGTTGTCTTGTGTCCAAGAAACTACAGCTCTATTAGATAATTAACACTACAATATGAACTGACCGTCGTCCCTCATCTACTCTGGATTGCAGTGGATTGGTACAGGACTTATCCCCTTGCTCCCCTTTGCATTAGTTCACTGGATTAGAAGTTATTATTAACAGCTGACGCTTCCTGAGAACAGATGATTGTGACAAAATGTGAAATGTATGGCATCTTGGATAATATCGAGTATCTAGGTGTTCACAGATATTGATTAGCAATATGATTGTTTAAATTTGTGCACACTTGAGTGTAATTTTATTGCCTGCTGTGGGACTGATTTATGGATGAAAAAGAGAGGCCTCTACCAGACTGTCACTCCAGGCTTGACAGTTTTATGGTATATTTACTTCCCCTTACTTTTGGCAGTAACCCCCCCTTAAACCAGTAAGTGACATTTGCATATGCCACAAAGGTGTCAGGTCAGTGTCTTTACAGCATCCCATGAAGTGATTACCGAATGCATTTTCTCCATAGAAAGATCAATAGCCTTTAATTGATCACACAGACAACTAATAAAAATGGTTTTGATTGATTATGCTGACAGTGTGTCATCGCCACAACCTGTGGTGTGTTAGGGTTTAGTTGCAGTTAGAGTAGAAGTTCAAGTTGAAGAGATTGGCCTCTCCTGTAAGTCTCAGCCTTTTAGCTAGGAGAGGATAACAAAGCCTCTAGCTCTGGATCAGTCGACCGGCTGAGGCTGGTTGGAGGCATTGAGCGGGACTGTTGCTCATCTTGTCTGAAGGTTAGATACATTTTTATTGTTCCTCCTCAATATGACTCACCATCAGATAGATTCCTGATGCTGGAATGAGTCTTAATTCCTTTTTTATTAACTGTTGCCAAATGTAAAACTGGCTTCATTTAGAGAATAGCTGAAAGTGGCAAGATTTATTCTGATTAAAATGCGAAGATGCTGCTGGATTATAATACACTTATATGAATCATGACGTATCATTTGTGCAGTTATCAAGATATATTTTGGGGATTGTCAAACACTGTCTAAACATGACATGTAATTTATTTATTTTTACTACCCAATGGTCTGTTTTGATATTTGACAATTTTGTGTCCTCAATCTGAACATGCTCCTGTATGTGCCATGTGCTGCACTGGGCACAAGGCTAAAATGACCATGGTTTTCCATGCTTCATCAGCTGTGGTTTGTGTCAGACCCAGACAGTCATCTGGAAAGGTCAAAGCTTCGGTAAAAGATTTAAATCACCCCTCAGAAGAAAGATTCACCTTGACAGGCGGAACCTATAATAAGAATACAAACAGAGACTCATTCCTTTTTGCTAAAAGCAAGGACGAAAGGACCACTGCATTTCAATGTGGATGTCACAGGCTGTGATGCTTTGGAGAACTACAGCCTTTTTAATTAAGGCGTTACTTTGTAAATATCTGAATTATGTCAAGTTAACGTTAATTTAGTTCTTGTTTATTTTGTGCGGCCGCTGTTGATGATGATGTTCACTGGAACAAGGGCAGTACCCACATCCACTTTGGGGTGGAAACATTGCACCGGTGTCTGAGAAAGGGGAAAGATAGATAGACAGACAGACAGACAGACACACACACACACAGCCATGCAAGCATGACACACATACTCAGGTAGACATATTCAGCCACGTACACACTCATACAGACAGCTGACAGAATGAGTCAAGACATGCAGCAACCAGGAGGCAGCCCTACACTGGGTTCCCAACGGCAGATTTCTATGTTAATACTGTCTAAGCTAAGGTAAAAAAAGAAATTCTTATTTCAGTTGAAAGAGTCCCCAGATTTTAATAGTAATACTAACAGACATGTATTTGGTATCTTACTATTAGATCAGTGGAGTGTTTCCTAAAATAAAGTGATATTGGCACAGCTGCTAGCAACGGCACATTTCTAAATACAACTTGACAGGGTCAGTGTGGCAAAACAAACTGTTGGGTTTAGTTTTGGCACAGTGTGAATTTGACATATGGGTGTTATTCTTTGATGAATCTCTGTTGTGTTGTGTGTTATGTTGCTCTATATTAATCCAGTTGAGAAACTTGTAGTGGATTTTTTTTGTGTTGCATTTATCATCTTATTATATTAATGTTGTGGCCACGCCTTTTGATGAATGCAGGAACTAAAGCACGCATTCAGCTGCTTTTGAAGACAAATGAGACCTTTGAAAAAATCCTTTCTCTTTACTGTTTATTAATATACTTAAAAAGATGAATGTGAAATGGGGAAGCTTAGAGCTAGGCCTATGTATCATAATATATTCGCTCACAGAAGTAACGAATAATGAAACTATTTTCAGCTATAAAGCCATGCTTGAATAATATGTCTGCTGCAAAGTGCTACAAAGCAAGAACTATTACAGGGTGGTTACTTTTTATAATCTTTTTGGAAAAGACAGCCATAAATATATGTAGGTTTTCGCTCTTTAGTTTGTGCAAGTATTTATTAAATATTTATTAAATATTTATTCTGGTTTTCTGCATGTATTCTTCCTATTGTGTACAGTATGTGTGTATGTGTGTAATGCTTATATATCTGTCTGTCTGTCTGTCTGTCTATTTATCTATCTATCTATCTTCTAAGCGGATAAAGTTTAATGATTCTATTAATTAAGGAATCTACCATCTTTCTGCTTGATTCCTTATTTGATTTCTAGTGTTATGTAGGAACTGATATTAATTCATGGCACAAACATATCGTTACTGATTGTTAACATATCCTACATATAAAATTGATTGCCAAATCACAGACTGAAGTTCATATTAGGATGTATAAATCTGCTTTCTGTGTTAGTTTAGACTACAGTATCAAATAGGTGAACCTATTGAGATTCCATTTCCAAAACTGTCATAAACCTAAGAATCCCAGTTAGATACCAGTCTCAAAATCATCTAATGCTCTTGACAGGATTCAGATAATGAGATAGAAACAGTTTTCCTGTATGATTTTGGTGGGATCCAAACATACAGGATTTGATATGTGGAGGAGCCCGAGTCCTTGTGTAAGTTCCAGAAACATCAATGGAAGGGGAGGTCAATGTGTGACTATCAGTTTGGGCTGTAGGCTACGGACCGGATCAATCCGCCTCATTATGATATTCATGGGATGGAGATTATTAAGCAGCGAGCCCTATCTATGGATCCACACGGGTGTGATCCACTATTCCCTCAGGCAAACCTGTTATGGACATGCTCAAGTATGGCAGCTAACTAATCGGCCATCACATTCATTAGTGCAACGTTACATGGTACAATTTTGTCGAATAGCTTCTTTAACACAGTGAGATTCTGATAAATCAATCTAATGTGTAATATGAAAAAGTGTGCTGAAATCCAGGATGAATTTATTATGTTTAATATGTGTATGATAGGATATCAACCCAAAAAGGTACACTATAACAGTGTGTGGGTGCATACGCAAATAGTAGTGCAAATAATTCATCTTTGGGGTGGATGAGCCAAGCGGCAGGGGTACACTACACAACAAGCATGTAAAACGTGGGTCTTCTACAATAGCTTCAGTACATTGTAGATATAATGTACCACTGTATGTACCATAGATTCCTCTTCATTAAGTCCTGTGGCAATCACACAACATTATTATGGAATGGTTCTCTGCCTACGGTGCCTTTCACTGCAGCTGCCTAAATAGGAATCATATGTACATTATAGTAGTGTTTTACCAAGCAGGAAATGAAAAGAAAGACAGCTGACCAAATTCCAACATCTTCAAAAAATTTGCAATATTAAAGGTGGAGACAGAAGGAAAAAACATGACAACATTACAAGCAGCTATCCCTTTCTTATTGAGAATGATATAAACTACTATTATCTTATACTATAGGCTTGGTCTGTGTGAACATGCTTTGACTGGTATTTCTTTGTCTCTTTGCACAGGCCTTCCCGTGTATATCCACAGGCATCTATGGTAAGATTATTCCCTATTACTATTTAGTTTAATTGACTTTCTCCACGCATTTGTTTTACTATTTCAGTGTACAGTATATACAATACTATTTACCATAACCACCTGCACACATTACCATGTAGACCTCTCCTATGGTAAAGATAATGTCCTTTCCACATTTGTGCTATAGTCAGTTCCTGTATCTACAAATGTATGCATGAAGGGGGTAGACAAAATAATGGAAATACCACATAAAACAACTTTGTCTTTGAAAGAAATATGTCAGAGCTCTCCAACAAGGATATGCAGACACTTAACAGGATAGTTGCTACACTACAAAACTATGGCCTCAAAAATGAACACAGAATTTAATCCACATCTCTGTGACACAGTCTCAACAGAGCTGGTATTAATAGAAGGGCTGTCTTTCGGAAAACCACTTGTATCTAAGACCAATGCACGAAGATGCATGACCTGGAGCACAAAACCTGGACCGCTGAACAATGCTAATGCACCCTCATGGGACCCAGGCCTGATTTGAAGCAGGACGTTGCTGGCAAAGAGCAAGCGTGATCGTTCATCTTTCCCTGGATAAATAAAGGTGAAAAGAAATCCCCACTTGTTGATATAAACGGGCTTGGAAGTTTTGTTGGCAAATGATGTTAGATGCAGGGACATTGCCATAGCTTATGGGATGTAATGAATTGATGCTCCTGGGTCTTAGTCCATAACGTCACACTAACTCTGCCAGTGAGTTTTCTGAATAACCCCTTACGACTTTTCCATACAATTTTGCATTATGTGCCATTACCTCTTCTCTGAGTTCTGCTGAGAAGGAGTTTTGGCTTTCTCTGACGTTCGGACATATCTAGTATACGGTCCATTGAACTTGTGCACAGGCGTGGATAATCACGGTGGGTGTTAAAAATGTAAGGCTCAATTAACGTGATGATTTTCATTGGCTGTCACCTGGTCTATCGCTGAAAATAAGGCAGCAGCAAAGTGGCTCCAACACAGCAATCACAGCCCCAGAACTTTACGAATAATTAATTAATCAAATTACCAAGCTACAGATTTTGTGTACCGTAATGCTGATACCATTGAGTTTTATATGAATGGCCAATGTAAGTCGTCATCTGTTGAACATGGTGGTGGATCTGTAATGGTATGGGCAGTCATCTCATGGGAGTCATTAAGTCTGATGATTGCTCTGGATGATCACATAACAGCCAAGGAATGTGAGGCCATTTTACTGGGCCAGGTTCACCCTATGGTGCAAACACTGTTCCCTCATAATGTTCCCACATTCCAGGATGATATTGCCCCCATACACACTGCTAAGCCAATCAAAAGTAGTTTCATAAACACCAAGAGGAAATCACACACCTCCCATGGCCTCCCCAATCCCCAAACACTGAAACTTAATGGAAAATTCTGGAGATTTCCACCGCCTTCATCACTCAAAGAACTCTTAAGAAGAATGGTCCAATATCCCACTACACACAGTTCAGGACTTGTATGACAGCAATCCAAGGAGGATTGAAGCTGTTCTGAAGGCAAAAGGTATTATATTCTTGATATTTATATATTTAGTAGTTTTGTCCACCCCTGTATGTTTCTGAGCTATATGTGCTGTGCTTTAGATATTTCTTTATTTACCTGCATACGGTTCACATGACCTCAGACATAATATGTGATTACCTACTCCTGCATAATAGCATTGAGGCTTTGTTCCAAATTGAGATGTCAACCATTTGAAAACCACCTAATGATTGAAAATGATTGACTGCACAAAATTCCAATGAATTGTGTTACTTTGTAAAGAATAGAAGGTACTTTGAGTTGGTTGAGGAACTGATAACACCTTTACAGTTTCCACAATAAATGGACATTGTATATTGTATATATCCTTTTTCAAGATGGATATCTAGCTTTTTGGAATATAATCCCTCTATTTTAGAGACATAAAGGCAGCTGAAACGCAGCAGGTAGGGGGGGCACTGTTTGCACTGTATGCTGCTGACGAGTGCTGCGTTGCCAGTGGGAGCCCGTCATACCACTCCACCATCACATCAAAGGCATGGGCTGCGCAGAACCAAGCCTGCTGTTGAAGGGGGGAATTAAGCAGCCTGTTCAATAAATAAACAGCTTAGCGCTTCCCATAACTGCATCGCCACAGAACAATACAGCTGATTAAGACTGAAGATCTTCACAAAGCAGAGGGCAAATAGGGGAGGGACTTTCCAAGGAATTACAGTATAGTGCGGTGCTGTGCTGTTATTCTCGTTGACTCCTCCCTGGAGCCCCCAGAGTACTGCCATGTCCTGAAAGGGGCCTGCTCTCTTGTCAGGTGTTTTGACATTTTCTGTACATTTTAGATAACCTTTACGGTCAACTTCCATTTCAGCAATGTAAACAAAGGCTTTCTATTGCGAAAGGCACATCTTCCCGATCTCTCTCTGTCTCTCTGTCGGCCTTTCTGTGCGTCTCTTTCGCTCCCTTTCTCTGTCTTTCTCTCTCTCTAGAACACACATAGATAAAGCCATACACATACACAGATACCATACTTATGTGCATGAACATATGCGCTTGACCCATTTCCAGACTTGAAATGTGGTGGCAAAACAAATCCCGAGCCCCCAGCGTTGTGACAGAGAGGAATCAGCGACAAGTTATCCAAGGCCTTTGTGGTGGGGAAAAAACAGATTTGTCAGGACAGCTAATGCTAATTGACACTCTCTCTCACGCCTCCATATTCCAGGGGACTCAGTCACCACTGACAGATGATGGCGGAGCAAGGGGTAGGGCGTAGTAGGGGTGCACAGGGGGTACCTTAGACGCTTGGGAAGAAAAACGAGGGCTCACGCTGCGCTGACAGTCCAATCCCTCAGTCCGGCCCATTAGCCACAACAGAATTTCTGCATGGTTAGCGTATAGGAGGTACCACCCATAAACAAACTGGCACCCACCGTGGGCTACGAGGTCACCCGACATGATAGAGGTTATTAAGTGCTGCTCCTGTTTGCACATCAATCACAGCCATGTGACCCAGGTTTAAATGGATTATTCCTTCCAAGGAGGACACACCTCTCAATGTCTCACAAGATCAGTGCCAATAGTCCAACTACCGAGACATAGAGAGGTCATTTTCTCTCTTTGTGTCCCTTTCTCCCCTCATCTCTTTTTCTCTCACACACACACACACACACACACATGGGCAGAGACAGATGCTCAAGCAAAGCCACGTAAATAAGAAATCCCTTCTTACCTTGAAATGAAGCATCTCAAGATGCAATGTGGACCATTTAATAACTCATACTAGACCTCGTGGAGACCTCATCTTAGCTGGCACTGAATGAGCACTTTGGACCAGCCTTGTAATGAGCTGTACGGTGTAGGAGGCGTCTGCTAAGATCAATCTTGGCACAGAGCAGAGGGCCCATTGGCCCGATCCGAAGCCAAGGACAGGAACATTAAGTCTCATATTTACCTGACAGATTCAACTGCGCACATGCATTTATAACCCTATCAAAGCAATCAGAGACACTCAATACAGCAATACCGCTGCTCCTCACAGGATGGATATGTTTGCGGCTCACTCACCACCTTTGGCTCGTCTGTCTCTGTGACGGATCTCAGGATTGTTGACAGAGGGGTTTTAACAGACTGGTGGTTGTGGGAGATATGTGGATGTAATCCACCCAGGCTCCACTGGTATGTCCACGCTGCCATTCGACGGCACTGTCCAGATCAAAGGTGTCAATCAGCTAAGAGTTTTCACCCAGCCACCATCATGCTCCGGCTCTCTCCATCCCTGCCCAGGATTAGGGGGGTGGAAGCCGTTCGTGGCACCTTATATCTCCCAAATGATGGCTAGCGGCTCGCCTGCCTGCGATGCCCAGGGCCTCCCCCTTCTCTTAAATCCTGGGCTTTACTTTACGGAGCTTAGCCAGGCTGGGTTGGGAATTTTCAAGGTACATATGGAACAATGTGTTGTATCAGTGAGTAGCAGAGTGTGTGCTCAGAGGGAGCAGGAGTTTCCTAGCCCATTTAACTCAGTCACACAGTGTGCATTGTACTCAACACTAGCCTTATTCTACAATTTTCATGGATGATAAGCCAAATGTAAAAATACTTCCCACCCACAGGACAATAGATGTAGTGCTTGGAAAAACCTGGTTGAGCATTAAACTTTGCATATCAGACACTCTTCAAAATGTTTTTTTTTAAAGTGAAATGTCAGTTGTTAATTTTAGCATGTAGGACAAAGCATGGCATCACCTATATGGAATGTTTCCAAGGAAGGTCATCATCCGTGGTGCCACGGAGCCTGCGCTCTTTCTTTCTACCTCTTTTTCTGCCCGTCTTCCTCACATAGCACCCTCCCATCCCTCTCTGTCTCTGTCTCCTTCTGTGGGCTGCAAAGTCGGTCATGGTCACAGACCTGCCGTGTCCCAGTGTTGGTGTAGAGAGGAGCTGCAGGCCATTTGACACCCAGGCTTTGGCGTCTGGAGTCCTGGGGCACTACTCTGTCCTCCACCCTGGGTCACCTCACCTCTCCTCTGGGCCCTGATGGGGTGACAACCCTCCTCTCCCTCCCTTTCCAGCTGAACACACAGCACTGCTTCCTTCATCTGGAACATTCTGTGTTCTTCCTGCTGCCCAAGCTACAATCAACTAATCTACTTTGTACTATTATGTACTTCCGTGACTCTCATTGCTGTCCCTTATAGAAAGGATCTTCGATTACTTAGTCAAAATGTCAACAAACACAGACACACACACATATATGCACAGGTTGTCTGTACCTCTATCACCCTTTTACAGTAAAGCGACAATATGCAACAGTTTTTTACATTAAAATACCAATAAAGAAAATAGTTAGGATATTTTATAAATGATCAGTTTGTGTCTTTCTGTTACCCTGTGTGTAATTGGCTTTTCAATGATGGCATAAACCATATTTATGGGCGTGTCTGTGTCTTATGGGCGTGGCCAGCAGTGAGCTGGGTTGTTGCTATCATGATGAGGCTAGCGGCCACAGTGCAGGGAAGTCATAGCAACAATGGCTGAAAATAGTAAGAAATGAAAGAGCAATGAAGCTAAATGTGCGGCAGGCAAGACCCGTTCAATACACAGATCTTTTTTTTTAAACTGCAAATTCTCTGTGTTTGCCACTTGCTTCTTCCGTACCTCTGGTGGCTTTATGCTGTAGATGTCAGCCTCAGGCTACATGCTGTTTCAAAGTAGACAGCTCATCAACTTGAGTGACAAGTGTTGCGGCGTGAACTGAGAGGGAGGAGGGAGGGACTAACAATATGCTTCCTACCTGAAAAGTTGCACATTGTAGTTTTAAAAAGTTAGCATGTGTTTATCAAGTCAAGGCCACATACCTTTACAGCGAAATCAGTATGTTCAAAAATACACTAGAAATGATAAAGCCCTAGAACAACCGGGCTGTGGTATCCACCTCACAATATAAGCCCACTCAGGAAAAACTAACAAAACTGGTGTGGTCTGCAGTATGCGTATGCAGCCTACCTACATATTTGCAAACTTAAGAATGGGAATGCATCATACCACAGACATGTACTCAACTTGTTGACTTCCTCCTACCTTCTGTATCAGGTGATGCAGCTACTTCTCACTCCTTCTCAGTAAAGAAAAACACCTTAGCTACACAAGTTTGTTGTGAAAGTTAGTTCTGTGTATGTATGATTTGAGAGAGTTGCCATGCTGGCAAAAGAGAGAGCAATAGGCTTGCGTGTTCTTAAAGTAAAGATTCCCCCTAAGACAGAATACACATATTATTTCTATGTTGTTATTCCTACATTCTAGTTCAGCTGATATTTTTGAATATGAACCCAAAGTTAGAAACCACAAAATCAAGACTTAGATTAGTTTGTGATTTTATCAATATACAAAACCTGGATCGGTTTCATTATGAATATTGGATTGGTTTGAGCTTTTACACCCAGAGTAAGTCATTGAAATAAAATATGTGAATTCTGTTTTTAGACGGATCTTCCCTTTGGTGTCACTAACAAAAATGTATTTATTTTTAGAGGACATTACACCAAATTATCTTTCTTATACAAAATGCTTTAGCATTTGAATTGATGTTTAAAATTAACCAAAGGATCATGATGATTGGAGGGCCACTAACTTAAGAGACCTGTCTTTGCAGGTCAGATTCAGCGTTGATCTAACTTCACGGGTCCCAATTCGATGTGGTCACTGAACCCATGAGCACTATTGTAGTCGGCATCACTGGATGTACTATGCAAATGTTATATAAACATTGTACTACTGTGACCCCGAGTTCACATGGCACGTGGCATAGTCTCTGTTGTCTCTCTCTTTCTCCCCGGATGCTGTGCTCTGCTTGGTGATGAAGTAGGGGAGCCTTCAGCAGAAATAACACTGCACCACCTGAGTCCTCATCAGCGGCGCTGCGCTGCACATATCCCATCAGTGCGCCTCACTAAGACAAATCTCCCTGAGCCGGCCATATTCCCAGCATAGCAGAGAGCCGAGCCAAGCAGTGCAGGGGCCCTGGAGGGGCCGCCATCACTGCTCCTGACGCCAGCCCTCCACCTCCTGACAGATTAGCTTTCACTGAACCCTCCACACAGCAAATGGAGCAAAAGAGAATGAGAAGGAGGTGTTGAGGGGGAGAAGATGTAGAAGTAAAACACTGAACTCCTTCTTTTTGTGTGTACTGGAGCATCAAAAAAGAGAGTCTGCTCAGTCACTTCACTTTGTGAGCTTTTGTAAGTGGGTGGTGTCAACTGTACAACCAACAGTGCTATGACTCCTCTGGCAAAGAGAGGTGATGATGGAGGGACTTTATTGCATCTGTTAGCACATAAACATGCTTGGCCAAGCCGGTAGGGGAAGAGGGAGGAGAGGTGAAGAGAGGTAAAGGTAGGGGGATGTTATGAAGGAGACAAATGATGAGAGAGAGCTTGTCGATGCACTCGAACTGCTGCTGTTGACCTTGGGCCGTTCATGTCTAGCAGAGCTCTCCTGGCAGGCTGCCCCCAGCTTCACTGACCCCTTTCTCTAGCTCTCCATCGAACTATGTCTTCTGTCTCCTTTTCCCTCTGTTTAACTCTGCCATTCTACTTTACAGCGATCTCTTCTACCTTTTCCTTTAGCTCACCTCTTTTCTCTCTCTCTCTCTCTCTCTCTTTCAGCTCCGTTATGATTAATAGGTATAGCACTCAAATCAATAGTGCATTTGTAGAAACTGCACACTAAATAGATTAAATGTACTCAATGCCATCCGCCTGCTACTTTCCATCAGAACAGTCCTATTATATATGATTAAGACCTGCTTATTGGCTGAAATGTAATGTCTCTCTAACCCGCCTCTCTCACCTAGTCGGGCCCTTGCCTCCTGTACTTATTTGCTTATTTATTTTGTGTTTATTTGCTTACTTCTCTCACACCTCTCCCGTTGTGTGTGCTCTTCCCAAACAGCTGCTCCTATCCCCACGGATATATATCTCACAGCTTTTTCCTCTTTTCGCACATCTGTTTGCTTATGTTACTCGATGTGTGAGTCTGGGTGTTGGTACACACCTGCGTATGTGTGGAAACGGATTTCAAAAAGGAAACATCACCAGACAAAGTGATATCATTGAAAAGGTTAACTGTGTTTAGGAGACAGGAGGGATCAGGTGACCCGTCAACTCATTCCACATGCTGGATCAGGGCTCTGAGCGAGGCAGCTTGTGAAGGGCAGTAGCTGTGAGCGGGCCCTGTACTGTCTGCACACACTGCCCAACAGAGCCATAGGAGCAGCCTGGTTGTCACGCAGGCCGGTATGCAGCTCACATCCCTCCCCGCCACCCAGGGCTCGTAGCAGAGCTCAGCTAGAGCTCAGCAGCACTTCAGAGGATCTCAGCCACTGCTGTCAGAGACGGAGAGAGGGAGGAGGAGAAAAACAGAAAGAGAGAGAGAGACATCAGCTGTAGACAGACAGGTGGTGGTGGGGATACAACTACATCTATCTAGACTGTCAAGGCCCTCGATTTGGGATATTCAGAAAATGCTGTATATTAAGAGAGTTTGACAGCAGGTGGCTTGAGTGTAAGGTGAATGAAATGAGGAATTCTAAGCCTAGATCTTTCTGGCTTTTCATTATTCTTTACATCCGAGTGGAAGGATAGAGGTCGTTGCAGTACTACAGTAAGCCTGTTTCATAGCTCATAGAATGTTATACTCCTGGCAGTGACCCAGGAAGAGGGAAATCTTTGAGAATGTGACCCATGTAATAGGTAAGAGGTTACAACTGTAGGCATGGCCCTTATATTGGTAGATGTGGGCTGAAATTGAGGTCTTGACCCCTGTTGTTAAAGAAGACATATTGTCAGTGTCTGTTCCAACATGTGGTCTCTTATGGAGCTCACGGGTTAGAATATAGAGTCATACAGTAGCTGCAGAGTTGCTAGTTTGAATCCTTGAACCAGGTCACTCTGGAGTGGAAAATTATTTAGTTGGCTTCTGGTTTTAACTTTCCAAAGGCCATATTAACATTATGCCTGCCAGGCACCCTCAAACTAGCTCAAGGCACAGAAGACCAGTCTCAATTGTAATTGCCTCTAAATGAAGGCCACTGAAATGCTACTCTGTGATAGAGTAACCGATTGTCAGCGGTTTTGGTAATGGCAGATATACTCTAGTTGTAGCACGGCTGACCCAAGGGCTTTTAAGAGTTGGGCCTTGTGAAGTTCTCTATAGTGGCAGCAAATGATCTTGAGATCAGCATCCAGCAGCGCCTCCCCTTGGCTGGCCTTATTCAAAATTAGTCTTCTCACAAACGGTGTTTCCGATCGATGCGTTAGGGTTAAAACAGTGTTAACACAGTGGTTGTGGAGCTGGCACAGCTGCTGTGATTAATACGGCAGTCACATTGCTCCTTACCCACGCTGGTCAATATGTCGGTACATGTTCTCTCCGGTGGTGTGTGGGTACTAAGAGGGGCAGTGTGAATGATCACACAGCTAAGTGTAAATGGATATGTAAATCTCACCACAATGACAGAACAATGGTAATCAATTACACCTGAGGTGGTAATGAGTGGAGGTCTGATGATAAACATGGCGGAGCTCGTATCTACACTCCTTTCCCTCCCGAAATGGGTGTACATGGATTTGTGTGTTTAATGTAATCTACCATTGTAAAAAAGGTGTCGCTGTGCATCTGGCAACACGTCTACAGCAGTTTATCAGACAGCTGGTCCCATCGATGAGAAATAGGCGGCTTGCCCTGTTTTCTATTGATTTAGGAGAAATGCTGTCAATTGTGGAGATAACAGTTTGTCTGTCCGTCTGCCTGTCTGTTTGTATCTCCCTCTGTATCTGCATGTTGGATACAACTAGTATTGATCATGTTTTTTCTCTCCTAGGCTTTCCCAATGAGCCTGCAGCTGATATCGCTCTGAACACAGTAAAGAGCTGGATCGAAGAGAACCCTGATCAGGTAGGATATGCCAGGCTAATATATGCTCGAGACAAAAAGCAACTCAACTTGAAGCAATGTTTCCATTTATGGAGACATTGTCTATCTTTCTCTTTCGTTGAATTGCGATTCAGTGGCGATGATCGGACCACCACAGAAACACAGAACACTAATTGTCATGCGTTTCTGTATCAGACAGACATCTTATCCACCTGCCTCGCTTGATCAACCATTTGATTTGTGATCTGCATGCATATCAAATTAAAAGCCAGTCCGAGACTAAACAGGCCTTAAATGATCTGTTGACTTTTTAATGGGTCTATGCTGGGGAGAGCACTTCATGCTACTAAACCCAGAAGAAAATAAATACATCAGATTAAACTATCTAAAATTGTTTTTTGAATTAGATCAATTATAATTATGCCTTCCAGGGTCTGAATGCCCATAAACGTAATTGATGCTTGCTGAGCCATTCAGCCATCATAGTTTATTTGGTGGAAAACATACATAAACACGGTTATTTTAACTGAAAGGTATGGCAAATTGCATTATCTTACGAAGCGAAATAGACGATCATCTTCAATTTTAGTTAGTGGGTGAGTAGCCTAATTTGAAATCGTCATTTCCCCTCCAGGAAAGCCAAATAGATGTAGACATTTCGATTCAAAGCCAGTTTCGTTGAATTAAAGTGATTCTGGTCCTAATTCTAATACTAGAATTACATGAGGCTTTTACAACAGCATCACTACTGTATGTTTGGTGTGAATCAAAATGAGTAAATGAAACACAAGTTTTAAGTATTTATCACCCCATTATACTGTATACTGTAGTGTATATATATATATAATTATTATTTTAATAATTTATCATGAAAGAATTATGTCCTGTTGTAAGGAAGCTGTTTAAAGCTGGACAGAACATCTGTCAGTCTGTGAGCCAGTGAGTGATGATAACCTTCGGGGGTCATCTCTGTTTACTGCAGCACTGTTTATATCTGTCACTGTGGATTGAGGTGCTTTATAAAGCTCCTAACTTGATGTCCTACAACACCCCTCAGCTGGTGTTATGGATGTTGTGAACGGGCAACCAAATGCTATTGAGCTGCTGGATTACTTTACTGTTGATGTGTTATGGTTGTGGCACTTGTCCTTTGCCTGATGATTGCTGTAACATGTTCTAGGGGAATCCATCAGCACTCTAGCGTTAAGAGGGTTTTATATCGTTTATTGCTGACTGTAAATAATGTGCTAATGTGCAAAGCTGACTTTTGTGGTTGTGTTGTTCCACTGCCAGGAGTGCTACCTGCTGTATGGAGGCTGTGCTGTTGCACAGAAGATACAATTTTGTGATACGTAGGTTGTGATGCATTGACTGATAGTTATCTCTGATTTGGGAAGTGCAGAGGAGTAGTAGTCTACGGAGGCTTCCCTGTACACTGTTTGGCAAAGCTCCGCAAGTGCAAGCAGTGGATCCTAAACCAAGAGTGTGTAAGCCTTCAAGAAGATCAGAGAGAATCAAGTGATACATTTCACCCAGAAGCACAGTAGTATTTCCCTTAGATTAGAAAGTTGTCCAATAAAACCACAGAACAGCACTGGAGCAGGAGGTCTTCTCCAATTTACAGTCCATTCACTGTTGCTTACGCTAATTCTTGTGGATCCCAAGACAGTTTTTGAAAGGGTGGAAAATATATCCTGCCATAACTAATTCCCCCAGTTGTATTTGTTATCAGAGACTAATAGTGAATTTAAGCGGCATAAAAAAGAAGAAAAAGGGTCTGATAGCATTTCATAATGTATATGTGTGCTTGTATGAGGAGGAGCTTTGTCAAGTCTTCCCTATTAGCTGGAGTAGCATTGGTTTGTGCATTAACTGTTGAGATGTATGCCTCCCTGTATGTTTATAGCTACAATTTATCACTGTTAGGGTTTGCTTAATATGACACACCCAGGATCAACATGATTGATAACTGACACATAACCTTCTCAGGCTCTGCTGTGTGAACTCCGTGGTGACTTTGGTGAAACTGCTCTCTGCATGTTCTGGTCTGATAGTGAGCTCAGAGTCTAGGAAGGTGTTCTGAATATGTGGCAGCTTTGTATGTACAGGATTGTACAAGCTGTTGTACGTGAACCACTCATTGTCTACCTTTTATGAATTTTCTCATTTGCCTTTCAAGGGCAATCACAAAGGGATGATATGTCGTATGATATACGATCAAAAGGCTTGCTAAAGTTCAGTGTTGCGACAATAGCTCATATAGATTACACATGGCCCATGCAGACTCCAGAGAGGGAATGAGAGGTTTGAAGCCCATTTTATCATGCAAGGGACAATAGGACTAGATTGCGCTCCTCACTCACCTCCAGCTCTGTACAATCGGCCCTGAGGAGCCAGTATTGTGGGTGTCCGCAGAGACGAGTCATTTCAGGGCCGTGATAAGGGCTCTGCTTTGGGGAAGATACTGTCCTATTGTGGCTGGATCTCAGTACAATGGCCTGGCCCAGGATCTAACACACCGGGGTGCCATAGCACAGGCCACAGCTCTAACACAATAGCAATGTCTGTGTACGTCCAGATGTGTTTGTGTGCGTGTGTGTACGCATGTTCACGTGTGCATGTCATGTTATCCAGTTGAGATACTAGTGGATCTGGCAGGTTCTAGTTACACACACTGCAATTCGATTTAGACTCCAATTGTCCTCCGATTGAAGCTTGCACACACAAGAGGGAAAGAAGTCTGTGGACACTGTTAAGAGAGCTACTGTA
>OMOT01052913.1:0-11351 GCA_900312575.1 Acanthochaenus luetkenii
GGTTTATTTGGCTGATACACAAAGATGGCTGCCATATTATATATATATATATATATATATATTTTAAATAACGTTGTCATGGAAAGAAGCGTTGGTACTGTGCGTTAAGAGTGTTGCCATGGCAAAGGCATACATGAATGAAATGACAGCCAGAGAGAGTACAGGCCGCACGGCGGACGTCTTGATGCGACACTTGTCTCTGCTAACATGTAGAAATGTCTGCCACATCACCAGTGTGCTGAGATGTCAAACAAGTAATTACTTGTTGCCATAGAGTCACTGGTTACATAGCAACCGCCATGGTGCTTGATGTCCCTGAAAACTGCAAAAGCATCTACCAAATGGCAACGGCCGAACTCTTGGAATATATAACATAGTATTCATTACCATGACGCCATTGTTATTGTGTATTAACCGTGCCATGACTGTCAAAGAGCATTTTTCACGTTCTCGGTATTTA
This sequence comes from Acanthochaenus luetkenii, assembly GCA_900312575.1. Classification (NCBI taxonomy): domain Eukaryota; kingdom Metazoa; phylum Chordata; class Actinopteri; order Beryciformes; family Stephanoberycidae; genus Acanthochaenus; species Acanthochaenus luetkenii. The sequence continues at coordinate 461 of OMOT01052913.1, forward strand.
CATCAACATTTCACATGCCACAGTCCCACTAATCTACAGACCTTGTGCCCATTTCCTTGATGGCACAGTGTATTTCACGGGTTTATCCAAACAAAGCCACTGGTTTAAGTAGCTTTAGACTGGCAGTTTTCAGTGGCAGCCATTTTAGTTCTGCTCCATGGCGGTTCTTTACATTGTTGGCCGTCTCACCGTGCCAATGTTACGGCGGGCGTTTCCACAGATCTAAGCATGCATGTTGCAGGCGGTGAAACATGACTAAATCACGTGTTTTCCTATGCTTAGGACCACTTCGAGGAGTCACAGTATGAATCAAGACGCATGGACAACCTGCGGAAGTTGAAGCCCAACGCTATACCAACCAAGTTCACCCACTTCAAGAAAAATACGACTTTACGCCAGATAGTGGAGGATTTGACCAAAACGTTGGCCCAGTCTCCTCTGCCAGAGAGACACAGTGTTGAACACTCTTACAGCCAGAGCTCTGAGAAGGGGCCCTCGGAAAAGGAAGACAGTGGTGAGAATACAAATAAACAAGATTAAGGAGAGAGAGAGAGAGAGAGAAAGATATCCAGTTACTCTTGGAAACGGATCATCTTAATGTTGAAGTTAAAAATACTGTGTATACACTAAACGGAAGCTATTTTTTCACGAGTATTTATGATGTTAGACTGATAGTTCAATATCAGTTCACAACGTTTTCTTAATTGCAGGAGACCTCCTCTTCGATATGGATGACGACCCAGGAGAGAACATACTGAAACCTGAATCCTTTGGACTCCCTCTACATTGTGTTTTTCTGTGTCCCCTGGATGACGAGGATCTTGCAACAGCTCAATGTGATATGTCAATAGAGCCACAGTCGAAAGAGACTAAAGAGCGGCGCGAGCCTGGAGGGCCTGTGGTGCAAGATCCCACACCTGCGGAAGACACTGACTTGGTGGATTGTGAAATAGCGCACCTGAAGGACATCATCCGAAAGAAGGACGAGAGAATAGCGATGCTGCTCAAAGTTGTGGTGAACGAAAGGCGAGAGAAACACAAACTAGAGCGAGAGAAACAAAACCTCATCCAGAACATCGAGAAAGTGTTCAACGGCAATCAGCTCGCGAGACTTGGGCGAAAGAGCGGCAGAGGAGTCAAGTGGTCCAGTGAGACCATGGAGAAGGCAAGGCAGCTACGGGCCGCGTGTGGCGTTAAGGGGTACATGCTGCTGAGGGCGCAGAATCAGCCACTGCCGTCCTTGAGGTGTCTGAGAAAGATGACCCCTATGAAGAAAAAAAGACTCGAGCAGGACGCCGCAGCTGTGGGACAGGCAACCGTGGCAACAGTAGATTGTTTACAAGCCACCATCGGTGTAGATGGGGCCTATGTAGAGATGGTGATGCAGTAGACTAGACTAGTTTCAGTGTTACGGGTGTCATTCATAATGACTACAGCAGACTCTGCACGAGTCTTTCCATGGTCTCGAAACCTTGAGCCCTGTGCTCGCCAGCATGATAGATGCACATGCTACCGGTCAGTCCAACTTTGACGCGTGTTCCCGAGTTAGCCAAAAGGATTGTATTTTTTGCCAGAGGCGTGAATTTAACCAATTTTCCTGACTGCTTTAACGTAAGGACAACAGGATCAAAGTGGGAGAAACTGGTGACAGATATGCATTGTACACAATGTTGGATGTCTTCGTTTGCCTTAGAATACATTTTGCAAATTTGTGTCCAATAAATCTTATTTTATTGTGTGGGTGTGTAGAGTTTACTACTGATGTTTGCATCAATATTGAGTTATATACAGAAACAAATATCACTATATAAAACGTAATCACAGTTTTAGCTGTGCTTTAGCATCTACGTTAAACATGCCATCGAATTCAACAGACAATTTGGTTTGCACAAATACAATGTTTACTTTTTTATATACTTTTGGGGAACATGTTAGGGGAAACATACATTTTACCTGACTGATATGCCCTTGATCAATTTGAGCAAATAGCTCATGGACCGTGGAGTATGAAATCCAGTGTTACTTTACTGGCACTAGATGGCAGTAGGTAGCCAATGGTGTATTTAGTAATAGCTGTGGCCATAGAAGAAGAGTATTGTACGGAGAAGAGCTTAAGCGAGGAAGCGCTGGCGACATATTCCGTGGCCTTGATCAAGTCCAAACAGCGAGAGAGAGAAATACACGTTGAAGGTAACTGCAAATTTACTGTTGTGCCTACAAGATATTACGATGCGACACGAATGCGTGTAGCTCACATTAGTTGGCTAGCTAACTAGACCGACGAAGCCAGTCCTTTAACGGTTAAGCTGGCTAACGTTAGCTAGCCAGCGTAAGCCGAAGAATACGAGGATCCATTTTATCCTACGCCACAGAATTGCTGTTGCAAAAACGAAGCGAGGAACGGAAGTCAACCATTAACGTGAACTACTTTGAGAAATCGGAATACTGGAAGTGTCCCAAGACTCATATCAATGTCGGTTCCTTTTTAACTTGGGTTATTCGCGGTAACCATGTGGCACGCCATTTGCAATGCTGCTGGCGCGCTTTGTGTAGGTGACTCCATTATGAAGCGACTTAAACCTATTCAGAGTTATGAGCTCGCATTCAAGCTTGAGGACTTGTTTTTTCTAATCGAGTTTGATAATCGTAGACACACAAATAAAATCGTGGAGTGCAATTAACGTACGCGGGTCCACTTCTTGGCCTAGTTATACATATCTGGCGCTGTGTTGGGTTAAGGCGTAACGTTAGCCTATCGTGTTTGGACGTAGCGACACCACATCAGCCCCGCGTGCTGCATAATGTATGGCGTGGATTTAACCACACGCTGAAGCTATGCGCACTTAACCAGGAAGTATTGTCGTAAGAATGTATCGTAACGAATCGTGCAAATGTAAGACTGTTAACTGTCCCGGGAAATTCGAATCGGTGTCAGTGAAGGAAGCGCAGACGAACCGGACACACAACGTAATGTAGCTCGTCTCGAGAATAGCGAGTGACTACGTTTACATTGCCCGGTGTTTCCAAATAAGACAATATTCCATTTGAGCTGTTTACATACGTTGGTTATGACACTTTTCCGCTTCATATTCCCGTTTAACGTTACATGCGACATAATAGTCCGAACCCGCTTACTGCTGTTGCTTTGCCGCGTGTATCGCAAAAAGCCGCGAATACTCCCGATTGGGGGTCATAGTTCGATTGAGGTGTATACATACCACATGTATTCGATTATGCCCTCACAGACTACGACTTTATTCGGGTTACTGTGATCTGACAATGCTGTTTACACGATAACTTCTCATTTAGGCTATTGTGAGAGATATTTCTCACTACTTTTGGGTTTTGGCTTTGGGAGGCAATAATCAATGTAATGTGTCATATTGGTTTTCCACTTTAATCCATCCTGATTTGTCTCTTTTTTTAATTTAGAGTTATTGAGACCCGTTACACGCTTGAGATCGTGAGTTATGTGGACGCAGAATCCAGGACATCCAGGTTCAAGTTAAGGTATGTATGGGGTTGCGCCCTGAATAGCATGCTATAGATAAGCTGTATTTAATAAACAATAAGTTGGCATGAGTTTGTGCTGTAATGATTTGATGTAATGACATCCACCTAATGCGAAAAGAACACAAATATTCCCAAATACTCTTATTAAAGATTGTTAAAGGATGTTTGATCAAAGGAAATGTTAGAATTTCATCATTTCATGGTGACCACGAGCCCATGATTTCACTTCATCAATGCGATTTTCTTACCAACATTTACATCTTACCGTTTTAAGGAAAGAGGATGACTTGGAACAATACTGCACTTTCTCGTTTCAATTTTGGGATAACGGCATCTTTGGGAGACGTCTGTTTTTTTTAAAGTAAAAAGCTTATAGGCCTAACTAACGATAGTTGTCAGGACATTGTGTGTGGGCTCTTCTGTTTGTTCGGATGCATTGCCTCCTGCGTGAGAGAATTGTACACGGTTTAAATAAAATAAAAAAGTTGTCTGATTCTGAGCTTTAGGATTGCGGTTGAGCAGTAAGTACTAAGTTAATCAAATAACATTTGATTATGAATTTTGCACAGCATTTTAATTTGCGATGAATTCTAATGTCTTATTTTTGGTGACACTTGTAGCTATCAAACATTTTATCTATCCATGGAATTTATCTTTTCTGTTGCCTAACTGACATTTTTCAGGATCGTGGACGGCGATTTAAAGACGCACATAAACGAACGAAACAAACTTTTTCAAGCATTTAAGACGTACGAAGAAGGAAACCAGTAAGCTTTGGGATCTAGTTATGTCTCGCAGAAGAAGCCGCAGCGCATCCCCTGGGCGTTTTTCACGCTCCTGCAGCAGTAATGATCCCAGAGATTTGGAGAGAAGGATTTTTGTCGGGAATTTGCCGACCTCAGACATGGAAAAGAAGGATTTGGAAGAGCTGTTCAGCCCATATGGGAAGATAGTTGGTCAGTAATCAACACACTATATCCCTAAGGGATGGAGCAATTTTAATTGTTGTCAATAATTTACATCAAGGAAACTCCCTGATTTTCACAATATTATGATATTTTCCAACGTAATGTTTAAGCAAGATGAAAAAGTGCATGTAAATGTATAGTAACATTATCATCCTAGTACCCATGAGCCCTGTTTTTCTTGAAATGCCAGTATGTAGTATCAATAATGATTTGCTGGATGATTTTTAAGTGGGTAAATAGATGAATATTATTTTAAAAAGTGTAAGTCTGTACCGCTGAAATGTTCCTTTTTTCAGGCGTGTCCATGTTCCGTGGGTTTGGATTTGTACAATTTGAACGTGTTGAGGAAGCCGAAGCTGCAAAGGAGAGCCAAAAGGGTCGAATATATAAAGGTTATAAAATAGGTAAGCCTTAACCGCAATAGATGTGACTGCCCAGCCAAAGAAGATAAACTTTTTGTTTTATCTCGAATACGCATACCTAAAACCAACAAAGTAAACATGGATATTAGTACAATAACTGTGGTGAATGGGCAGGCAATAACGGGACGATTAACAATAGTTATCTTTGGATAACAATTTTTTTTGGTGGTTGTGTATGAAAGATAGAGATGCCCTTGGAATAATGCAGCCCTCAACCTATCCTTTTTATTTAACAAAGTGTGAAGGTCATATGTAAATGCAATTTATCTTAACTAAGGTAGGTGGATGGATGGATAGATGATTGTCCTCAAAGGAGGAATCTATTTCCACAGCCAGTGCACATCGCATATACTGTAGTATAAACATGTAAGCTTCACAAATCGGTCGGGTCGGCGAGTGACACAAATCTGACCGGGGTCATTCAGGACCACATGCAGTATATACAGTAGGTACTGTCATTATTTCATTTGGTGTGACATATATGGGTAATATGCTGCAACCAATGTGTGAAATGCCTATAATATCAATGATGATATTATTGGGCCCTACACATGCATACAAACAAGGACCTTATACAGTGTAGGTTGTAACGTAACCTGCCATTCGTCAAAGGAAAGATTACCAGACTCGAGTCAACCTTTTGTTGTAGACCTTATGCTTTATTATTGGCATGCAAAGCAAATAAACAAATTCAATATAAAATTGTGGAAAAGCCTTTTGAATCGGGTTTTTGTCTGGTTTGCGACACTTAAATAGATAACCTTTTTTTAAAAATTATAAACGGATGGGGGTGTGGTTTTAGTAGCCTTTGAATGTCAGTCAAATTTGCAAGTTGAAGCGTCTTGGATGGTTAAAAAAACAAAACAATGCGTTCACGGTAGGGCTGAGCCGAATGCCATTTTTACACTTTGAAGCTTCGTTGGCAATTTGCTCTGAATGTTCACTTTATTAATAATCAAATATTTTCCCCAGTGTTTGAAAACAATGATATGTCCAGTAGATGGCACGCTCGCATCTATTTCAGTAATGTGCGCAACTGCGCATGAAGAATGAGAAGGAGCCGCGTGAGCGACTATACAATAATACATCCGTGGGCTGTATTGGCCTGACCCGGAGCTCGGCAGCCTGGCCGATGTGCTGCTGTTAAGAGCCGCCTTGAAATTGAACAAGTCGATAAACTTCCAGGTGATTCAAAGCTCAATCCGTATAGAACAAGCGCGTGTGGTGACAAACATCCAGTAGCCTAAACTTTTAAATGTTTTTATTCAGGGAAAACCTGAACTATTCTAATCTGAATTTAGGAGCCAAATCCAAATCCAGCGAACAAAGCTTTGGAGCTCCGAAGCATTCAGCTCAGCCCTAGTTCAAGGTTAACATTGGACCAATTTTGATAGGAAACAAGGAATTAATTAGTATTTTTTCCTTCTCAAACTTAGTCTAGCAGAATTGACTCCTACTGACGTGCAGCATTTTGACACCTCGTCCAATTTGGATTTTCATGCTTGGAATTACGAAGCTCTGTTTCATTTGGATCGTGGAAGTGTTTACGCCGCCAGTCCATTCTACGTGAACACATGCGCTGAGTTACATGTCACTATTATGTTCAACGTTTGGATTGGTTTATTTTCAGATGTAAATATGGCAGTGGAGCGACGTCAAGCTAAACCTCAATCCCAGCAGAGCCCTCCACGAAGGTAAAGTAACGCGAAATGGGTGTGAAGAACTACCAACGCCTCGGGGTCGGGTAAAAAATTAAGCGCATTTCTTTTTCTTTTCAACTGTCATTTCCACCAGTGGCGCAAGCAATTTCATGGAAACTGCAGTACTATTAAGAGGGGTTCGCGGTTGTATGTGGTTTAGAGTACATATTTCGCTTCTTTACGTTACATTTCCAGGTCTGTTGAAATAAAGCAAAGAGCCATATTAATGTAATTTCAAGTGTCTGTCTCTGAGGTTTGCCTAATGACTTTTCTACGTTTTATGTTCTTTGCGTGATTTCGTTGTGCTCTACATCTTAAAGCTACAATATACAACCTTTTGCCTTAAGGAAGCAACGTGTAATGCTAGTCCCGTCCTCCCATCAGTTGAGCAGGCTCACGCCACAAGAGCTGCCTTTCTACATTGAAACGGTATTTAAAAAGCAGGTGGTGAATGCAGGAAACCTGCAATAAAAACGAAGCATTATCGACGTTCAGCTGTGTTTTTTTTTGGGGGGGGGACGACGGGTCTCGTCTGCTGCGTGTTTAGCTTCACAGTACTTTCGGTTCTTACTGCTTTCTGCTATTGTTGCTGCTATGAAATCCCTGGGTTGTGGCTGCAATCCTCGCCTTGATCGCCACAAACCATCTCACTGCTGACCACGCCATACGATACTCGCCCACAGCAAATGGTGTACGCCCCAATACGTCCCGCACATCACTGAAAAGCATTTCTGTGAAACCTAGAGGATTTAGGCATGTTCACACAGGGACTCAGACTGATAATGTCCTTAGTTATGTTAATGTACAGTTGCATATTGCAGCTTTAAGTCTTACATTTTCGTTGTGCGCTATATTATACACTGGGATTTTGCGGTAGGAAGCAACGTGGTTGCATTGTAATGCACTGCCTCTTATACAATGTTGGAAAACTATCTCTTGCTATTTTTAAAATGTGTTTCTGTATGTCATTCTTGGTGTTCTTTGAAATGTGCAAATTAGTTGGATTTATTTTTGCAACAAGTAGGAAAATATGTAATTGAAATATCTTGACTTTCAGTTAAGGAGAGAATTTTCAATTTTGGAAACATTTACTCAAAATGTTTTGCTAAAAGATGAAAGACATTTCAGTTAAAATCGCTGGCAGCTTCACAAGTAGCAACAATTCCCTTAATTATGCAGTTCAGATGTTGAATGTAATCCTTTCATCATCCTAGTCAAATTAGATAGTGAGGTTAGAACTTGCACTATGACACTCCAGTTGTATTTCAGTATCTTTTTTCTGTTACGAGCCAGAATCTGCAAATGTATTTAAACATCAAATTTATTTTAAATGCAGCATGGGAATGTGTTTCGTTGACTTTGAACAAAATGAGAAATCATTTTTTGATCCAAATTTAGCCAAAAAAGCGGCTGTGTTTTGAGAGCTCACAGATCCTCTAAAATGGTTGGCAGCGTGACATTTTATGCACATGGATCACCGGGTGCTTTCAAGATATAATTTGAATGAGACTGTATTGTCGGAACCACATCTTTGCTAGGATCGAATTGGTAGCGTTCATCGAGCTACTGCGGTAGTACCACATGCGAACACTAGACTATCTATTGCTCTAATACGAATAATATTCTACCACTTTTGTTCAATTAAAAGGAGCACAGATTCATCACATTTGGAATACTAAATATAGCCACTGTCCTCACCAATTGCTTGGACAGAAGTTCATATATTACCTTGTGTGTTGCAAATAAGTCCAACTTTTTTCTTTCCCCCTTACATTATTTGATTAGCATCCAAACCTCTACTCTTCCTTGCACTCATTTTTTCTTTCTTCCTAGGGGTCTGTACGGAGGCTTTGTAGAGGGCAGGGATAACCGGCCCCGTTCCCGCTCGCCCGTATATAGCCGTGAGCCCCGGGACAGCCGTGACGGGAGGGAACCAGGTCGGGAGCCTAGGTCAGGCGGCCACCGTGATGATAACCGTTATCGCAGCTCTGGGAGCAGAGAGAAAGACCCCAGGCATCTTGCATACAGGTGACTCATGAAATGCAGTCCGTCAGCTAGCACGTCTGAAGAGACGAAGGCCAGTCGGTGGTGAAGTGGTTACATACTTGCTTGAACCTGAAATGTTTGTGTTGCAGAAATGAATTTGATCGATACCACAACAGGAGCAGTGAAGAAGCCTACTATCGGAAGAAGGACGATCTCTACAGGGAGCCTTACAGAGATCCATGGAATGGACGCCGTGAGCTAGAGGGCACGTGTTAACGTTTTACTTTTAAGCCTTGTGTTCAGGCGTCAAGAGAACATGTTTTGAGTGCCTATACTGCCCATTATAGTGTATAGTAGGCATGTGAGTTAAGCAGGCTACTCGGAATGGAAACAACTCATTTTATGTCTATTTTATTTTGTGGAATTATTTTATGGAATGAATTGGGCATGTGGGATTTTTAACTAATTTGAATAGTTTTAACCGGTTTAACAAAATGCCAATGGAAACATTCATGACTTGTGCTTTTTTTTTTCTGCCTACCACCCAACATGTATAACATTACTGTCGTTCCCTTGATGTGATGGGAAAGTGTTTTGTATTGTAGTAAAATTAAGCAAATACATTTTTCATTAGATTTTCAAATTCCCTCCACCCTAACTCCAGATGATGTCCGACCAGATGAGCGCCGGCGTAACGAACTGTATCGACAGTACTATGAAGAACTCCAGCGGCGTTATGACACTGACCGTCCGGTTGACTGCTCTGTAATTGTTGTCAACAAAGTGCAGAAGTAGGTCCACTTTCTGTCCTTTGCAGGGAGTTACAACACATACAACTTGGACCAAAGGGGGCTACGCACGAAATATTCGACATCTACATTACATGTTTTCATTTCATATTGCGCTGTGTCTGTGTGTGTGCTTCAAAAACAACTGTAGGGAGTATGCGGAGACGGTCGGGCGGAAGGTCCGTGATCTGGGTATGGTGGTGGACCTGATCTTCCTCAACACAGAGGTGTCACTAACCCAAGCCCTGGAGGATGTAGGTCGTGCCCGCACACCCTTTGCCATCATTATTACCCAGCAGCATCAGGTCCACCGATCCTGCACCGTTAACATCCTGTTTGGCACACCGCAAGGTATGTCGAGACAGGACAGCACAACAGTACGCGCTTATTTGTCAAGTTGGGATATTTGTTGAAACTCAACCGTATGTAATTTATTGGTAATTCTTTGTGGCATGACCCATTTTTAAATAAGTCAATGAGGCTTTTTTTTCTCCTCGCTTTTTAACACGCTAACATTCTTGTGTACTCTACCTTAGAGCATCGAAACATGCCCATGCAGGATGCCATGATGCTGGTGGCCCACAACTATGACTCGTACAAAGTGGAGCACCGTGACAAAGAGCGCGAGGAGATTGCCAGGAAGGCTGCCAAGATGGCCGATGATGTGCTGCTTAGGGAGCCTGACAGAGAGAGCCACCCTGTCTCCGTTCTGACCGCCATCACATTGCTTTCGGAGAGCCGGTATCTGGTTTAATGTCTTTCTATTTGTGAAGAAACTTAATTAGCTTTAACTAGTACAAATGGGAACAATGGTGTATAAAGTGTAATGGTTGAAACCTCATTAACAGTATGTAGATTTAAAAAAGGTTTTTGCTGTTATAGCAGTTTCATAGTAGTCCTCAATGTGAGCGTTGTAAAATAACTGCTTTCTATGTTTGGTTGCCGGGTAGATTTGTTACCCCGGAGGAACTGGATGGTCTTATTGCATACCTGAAGGACAAAAGAACACGCATGGTACGAGGCGGTGCAGACCCTCATTCAGGTAAGGACTCCTTACTCAATAGGTTCTGCTAATATAGGATCACGAGAGAATTATTGCTACGCAAGGGGACTCAGAAATATTTAATATATGTTTTAGTCTTGCAATACACTTGTCTGCAGAACAGCAGATCTTAGTAACTGTTACCTTGTGAACCCACAGCTGCCGTCCATCCCGCGGCCGCTGCAGCTTCTCACCACGAATCTCTGCCCCCGTCCGCAGTGCTGCCGCCTCCATCCCATTCCGCTCACGCACCGGCCCAGTCCAGCCACGTTGGCTTGCCGCCTGTCTCAAACGCCCCGCCCAACCCCAGCCACCAGCAGGAGCTGCAGGCTAAAATCCTCAGCCTGTTCAACAGTGGTGCCGGTGCTTCAGCAGGAGGTGCAGCACCCCCCTCAGCCAGCTCCTCCATATCCTCCCAATCCCAGGCCTATGGCTCCATGGGCCAGCACCAGTCTACAGGCATGTCCCACTC
>OMOT01052917.1:0-13133 GCA_900312575.1 Acanthochaenus luetkenii
TCTTGCCACCACGCGAGACTGAAGGCTACTTTGACATTCCTGTTCACCATGTTGCTCTTATGGGAGCTGACGGTCCCCTGGAAGACACTACCGGAGGATGGTCTTCTGCCTGCTGACTGGCCAGTTGCGTGTCCGTCGCTCTGCCTTATCTGTCTCTCACACGCTTCTCTTCCTCTTCCTTCTCTACCGCTCGTTTTCTGTCCCGCTCTTTTCTTTTCTTTGCTTCGCTCCTTCTCCTTTGTTTCCCTCTCTGCCGTCCCTGACAGGAGACACGGCTTGATACACGCACAGTGTCTTCACCTTCATGCTGTCAGGGGTTCTGCTCTGTTTGGATGGCCTTTCATGTGTGCACAGAACAGTATCTTCGGGTGTTGACACGTCCCTCCGTGTTCAGCATGAAGCCGACTGTAGCAGGTAATTGATGGGGGCTTACTGCCACAGGCGCCCAGCACCATGTGGGAGGAACCCCGCCAGTTTCTACCAATTTAACCCCACCAATTAGATTAGCAATAGGTTGGAAAGAGATAAGGGAGATCAGCAAAGCATTGCCAAAACAAGCTAAAACTCTATTTCCGGCCGGAACATGGAACCCGTTGACCACTTCTGAAGCCGCTGTCCCTCGTTTATATCTACGAAGGAGCTCATCTCTGTTTTCTGTGTTAGCACAGCGCCAACATGCTTCAAATAACATTGAGCTCTCCGAACACCTCCTTGTCCTCGGATTACAACCTCTTCCCATCAGAACAGTCCTCACTCACCAGCCATGCAATAGTCCTGTTCAGTATTCAGCCAGGCATGCTGGTCAGGATTCTGCCGAAGTGATAAAACCCCATTTATCAGCTGGAAGCGTCCGTGGACTGCAGATCTATCCAATTTCTATGCTTTTGGTGCCAGGGGTCACACCAGTATGGTTCTGGCTGGCTTACTGAACCCCCAGTGATTACCGCTCAAGCTCAAGATCTCATTACCGAGCGGTGTTACTGGCTAATGAATTTGTCTCTAATCACGTTATTTGTAAGTGTCTCACACAACGTTCGGTGACACGCGCTGCACTTCTTTTCCCTGGTTGCCAACAGGAACAGAAATAAGCCCCTTTTCGCTCTGTGGAATTTGTTGTAAAACAATTCTGCAATCCATATTTGTTGTGGTTGATTTGGCAGTTTATTTCAGAGCCATCTAAGAGGAATTCTAATTGGAATAGTTTGGAAACAGTTGAGTGATGAAAACCGTCGATGATTTTATTGTCATTATTTATGTATTCCTAATTTAAGGCAGCCAAGGCTATGGTTGTAAACTTCAGGATTTTCCCATCCTCCCAGTTGATGGTAAGCTTCATGTAATACCTCCCACATGGGGGTTGATTACTGGACCTTTTAAACATTTGATCGTAAACATTACATGTACGTAATAAAGCTTTTTGAAAATTGTGCAGCAGCAGCATTGTTCTAATCGCTTTGCAAATATTGCCTCGGAGGAATAAAAACCGCATCGCGCTTAGATCCAATTTGTGCTAAACTCACCAATTACTTCCCGGTTCACTTCCCATCTAATGCAGAAAGGCGAGATTATCCGCCGGATGTCTGGGTGCTGCACACCCTAATTACAAACACAAATTGGAAAAATTGCAACTTGCGACAAGGAACGTCGCATGTGATTCGCCCTCCTTTCTAAGCACAAATTCCCGCTAATGTACTGCGACTCTGCAGTAGGCCTTCGTCTGTTAAGATGTGATGAGTAGGAGTTATTTGATCTTTCTACTGGTCTTGTAATCAGATAAAGTTGCAGCATGTATGCATCTAATTGAACCGATGTATAATTATTCTAAACACCGGTACCACTCTGGTTCATTACATGACGGATTAAAAGGGATATACAGAGGGAGTGACGGAACACGCGTGTGTCAAATATAGAGCGGTGCTTTGTAGCGCTGTGTAAAGCTTCAAAGGCTGTCAGCAGAGAAAGGCAGAGAACTTGTCTGAGCTAACTTTTAACAAGACACCACAACCCAGTGTCAACGTACAGCTTGTTCTAGGTTCTGTATGGCTGCTGCACAAGCTCACTGCAGTTTCACTGAAACAAACGCCTGGAGTAACAGAGGACTTGGGTAGCAAGGACGTCAGGGCCAATCCTGGTGTGACTGAGGAGAGAACCAGTAGCGTTGAGTGGGACATTAATGCATGTGAACTTGGAGTCACATCCAATGGGTCCTTTGTTCTTAACACCGAGTCTAGCTGAGGGACAGGGTCCAATCTACTGAAGCTGAAGCTGTAACACACGGGACTTGATGGGAGGTTCAGGGGTCTCAATTAAACTACTGGTATCCTTTCTAGCATGTAAAACGTTCTGAGGTGGGTCTTGTCGCATAATTGATTAAATAGTGGTTGCCCCGAAAATATCCATATGATTATTTCCGCTATACTAGAGTACGGCGGCACGGAGGCTCGGTGGGTAGCACTGTCGCCTCACAGCAAGAAGGTCGTGGGTTTGAATCTCCGTCCCGGTCCTTTCTTGTGTGGAGTTTGCATGTTCTCTCCGGTTTCCTCCCACAGGCCAAAGACCTGCAGGTCAAGTGAACTGAAGACCCTAAATCGCCCATAGATGTGTTTGTGTGCAGTATATGGTATACGATTTGTATGACGTATAGTATGCATATGACATAGTATATGATGTAGTATGTATATGACGACATAGTATGTATATATGATGCAGTGTAAATCCCTTTGAGACACGCGTGTATAACAGGGCTACAAAAATAAATGTGACTGATTGATTGATGCTTTAATCTTTACTAAAACCATTCCATTGTGCCTCCGTGTCTTTATTTAATACCTCTGATGCTATCTGGAAACATTTGTGCACTTTTTCATTTCGTTTTCATTGAAACCTTTGTTATCTAGCGTAGACATTTCTTCGCATTTCATACAACAATCAGTCAAGATGATTAATTTCACCTAGAATGTCTAGACTTATGTAAATATCTGAATTTAACCGTGTCCTGTTTTGCATCAACAGTCCTATATGGATACTTGCACATTTCTGCTGGTCCTGTGACGGGCCTGCCTCCCATTTGATGCCACTGAATTCACAGATGCTGATCTGAAAGCGGAGCCTGCAGAGGCCAAGATGCTCAGATGGAGTCACGGAGAGCCCAGGTACGGACAGACCACACAGGAGATAGATGCATCCTGCCACTGTGTAAATTGGCTGTCAAAAACATTGTGCAAGGAAAGTGGCAATTGCTGGGAAGTTATAGGCGAGTGACACTGATGGAGAGATGAAAAGGGGGGAACGATAGGGCAAGGGTCAGAAGGGAAGAGGGAAGAGGGAGTCCAAATTGAGAAAAGGGGAAGGTCAGTGTTAAACGTCTCACTGAAGAGGCTGGCGATTGGAAGAGGACTGCTGCAGGTTAGAGGAAGTGGAGAGACAGGAATAGATGCTCCGGGCCAGGATATGAAGAGGTTAACAGAGACAGGATGACAAATGAAGATGAAGAGGATGGGTTGTATCCAATTATGGACAAAGAAAGCCACAGATATAGTTAAGCACATGGCTATTGGAGCTACAGCATGTTTCCATGATGAAATACATCTATAGTCAACGTCACAATGGTTATTATTACTGCTAAGACCATTTGCATTATCATACTAACCGTGCTTTTGGTTTTTTATCACCAACACTGTATGCTGTAATCACTTTTGAACAAAATCATAAACACTATAGCAATGTCAGCGTTGCACAATGACAAGCTTGAATTCAGAACAGAAAAGGATAGAGCCCCAGCGCAATATAGCAATTATTCAAAGGATCTGCAAGGAAACCTTATCCTTGGGTTGGCAAAGTAGCGTCATGGTTAATGCAGGACTTCCTGGATGGAGGTGGAAGTTATTGGGGACTGTTCCCCCTGTGGGGTAGAAAAGTGATTTAGCCATGCCCCGCAGACATCTGGCATATAGGGGCAGAGATAGTGGCTGTCTGCTGCAGGATGGATGAGATGAGGAAATGAGAGAGACGCGGACCGGGGATCGGCCCACGACCAGGATGCCCGTGAATATTGTAGTGAAGCAAACAGTGAGGAGAGGAACGACGCAACGGTCACACAGCTCTACTTCTCTTTTTCAGTCAAACAAGCACGTTCATCCCAGTTTTGTAGATTCCCAGCGTTACAGGATCCATTTCAGGCGATCACCTAGTATAGACAGAAGATAAATTGCCGTCCCCTTAATTGCCTGAACCTTCAACCTGGAGGCAGGAAGTGATCACATGATACTGCCGGGTCCAACGTTCGGCCTCTATCGCAGAGCGACATCAGCTATTGACACACTGCAGTAATGGCCTACCTTAGGGCTGGTAGCTCCGCGCAGAGTGATGATGACCCGTGCTCGCCTGCAGTCGCTGCTTTTCTTCTCGTCGATGCAATTACTGCACTGCGGCCCCGGCTGGGCAGAAGGGAGGAGATCACGACTCCCTTCTTGCCACTAGCAGACAAAACACCTCTAAGAACAATAGCTTACGCGCACACATGTGAGACTTCACGTAAACGCGGGGCGCTAATTGTTTAACGCGTAACATTGAAGTGGATATAGGGGACGCACAGGTTGTAGAAGAGCGTTAATTACTGTTGACGCTCAGTTACAGGGAACAGTCGCGCGCGCGTTGAGCCGCCACCAGTGAAAAACCGAGATGACAAAAGAGGTAATTTCCCCTTTCTCTCAAGATGGTGTGTAATTGTGAGCGGTGCAGAGAGGGGGAATTGGCAGGGGAGAGTCTGGGTAAGCCTTCTCCCTCCCCGCTCCTTCTGACAAAGACTTTAATTCGCCGTAATTATACAGATGGATTGAAATATATGGCAAGACAGGGAATCGCTCCAATTATGCAGAGTTGATTAAAACTCGGACGCCATGCCAGGGTACTCCAGGAGCGTGGGAGGAGTCAACCGGTCCAGTCGGGATCTGGACCACGGAAATAACGACCACGTGGAGACAGAGGTGTCAGTGGCCACGATCTGAAGCGGCTTGATGGTCTGGTGCAATGAGGAAGCATTTCCGTTCACCACGGAAGGCAAACTGCCAGTGTTGAAATCCCACAGCCTCCTAATGAAGATGGATCAATGCTATTCATTTGCTGACAGCCGCACACGGCGTACAGCGCATCCCATCACACGCGTTGTGCCACTGCATATAGCAACAGCATTTACGCACAGTTGTGGCGGTGAGTCCTTGGTGTCTGGAGACCACGGTCAGCGGAGGAGAACGAGGAAGAGACAAAGGGAGAGGGGGGAGAAGAAAAAAAAGGATGGAGATGGAGAATAAACGAGAATCAGACAGAGAGAGAGAGAGAGAGAGAGAGAGAACGAGAGAGAGAGAGGAAGAGAAAGAGATCACGAATAGGGAGGTGCGGAGTGAAAAGGGCAAGACATTTGTCACCTTCTTCTGCGGGCCCATAGGAGGAAAAAGCAATACCATTAATCTCCTGACATTTCAATATTGTATTAACCTTTCTAGTGGAATTCATGGCACTCATTAGTCTTTTTTTTGAGGGGGGAGACAAATAAGAATCGATAGAACAAGCTCTGGACATGATCAAAAAATATACAGCATGTCCAATAACATACAACCTTAAGCCGCTGATATGACGTTGTCCTGCCCTTAGCAATTATCCCCCCTGATCCACATGACTTTAATAGGTTGAATTACAAACGAAGAAGACAAATGAAGGGAAAAGGACGTTGCTTTTGCTCTCAAGTAGGTCGCCAATCGTGAAAGAGAAAAATAGCCGGTCCGTAAAAACAACAGCTAAAATGGCAACACCGGCACAGCAGCCATCTTGCGCGAGGAGAAACCCGCCCCAAGGCCACACAAAGCGTGGTGGAGCCACGTCTCGTCTCACCCACTCCCTCAGTCAGCAGCCTGTCGGCAACAGAGATGAAGACGAGAAAGGGAAAGACAGGGAGAGAGGCAGAGACGGGAAGAGACCAGCACGATTCTCCCCTCCCTGTAACACCTCTGCCGCCCGCTCACCCATGTCCTCACCTTCCATCCATCAATGCCTGAAGATCAGCCGCCATTCAAACCACCACCGCTCCCCGGGTCCTTTGACTAAGAAAACACCCTAATTTAGCCCCATTATGGGCCCTCGCTGAACATCAAGCGCCGCCGGGCCTTTTGTCTGTCATCGTTTACATTTAGCCTCTGTGATTGGCCGTGTCAACGTTTTTTGGCGGAGCGCGTTCGGCGATGTCGTTGTGAAAACATGCCGCTCTCAGCGGTGCGACTGTGTGTTTGCGTTGGACATTCCTAACCTGGAGGAGGAGTCACACGGGTGCAAAGGTTATTTAAATGCTGTCATTATGGGTATACCTAGCACCTCAGCTGAGAGCCTCCTGCTAATGGATTTGTTTGAATTAATCCGGACCCAGGGGAAATGAGTAGATGGCAGATTCACCCACCTGCATTATGTTTCCGTCTGTCTGAGGGACGGTATTTATTTACGTGTGCTTTTAATAAAATATATCATTTAGCAGGAATCAGGTTTGTGAAATGAGAAACAGGTCTAAATGGTCTCGGTCAGGACACTCTGATCCAGAATCTACAGCACTGGTGCCGTGAATCTGGTGAATTTTTAATGTGTTGGCACCAATGAAAAGGCATATAGGCATTATTAATGAATATGGTGAGCATATCGATAACGACTATGTCCCTGGTTCAATGGGGATGTTAAACGTAGGAGAGTGAGGTCAGCCTGCAGAGGCAAAGAGGACAGTAGAGTAAAAGAGTCCCGGCGACGAGACGTGGAGGCTATATTCCTCCGGGTTAATTGCGCGGACCCCATCGGCGCTAAATAAGGACGGATAGAATGACTGGCAAGGTGACAAATGGATGTACAAATCACCCGTGTTACTTCCCAGTTATTAAAAAAAAAAAATCCTCCGATTTGGCTGGCCTCCACAGTCCCTCTCTCATCACGACCGGGAGCCTCGCCACCGACGGCTATCTTTTACCATAACTCATCTCCGTTCAATATTTAGAAGTTGGAGAAAAAAGAAAGAAGCTGAAGTGTTTAACGTTGATTAAAAACAACAACTTTTTGGTGATGATGTGAATCTGTGATGATGAGTTGGTCGGGACGGTCTTTAAACCCCAAATTGGAGTTTGGATTGATTGCCTGAAGCTGCAGTGTAAACGGCGGTGGAGAGGTGCCGGTAAGCTGTCTAAACAGCGTGCACCTGGGATGATGGGTTCCTCGCCGGCATTCCAGCGACGGCAGGGTGAAGTTGTCAGGCAGCGCACAGCTGTTCACCTAATTACCTTCTAGTTTGGGAAGGAGGTTAATGAAGCAGTTTGGGGACCAGAACCTGAATTTGCACAAAAGGAATTTCTTTGTTGCGACTTGGGGTTGAAAAGCAGGAGCAGAAAAGTGAAGGCATAAAGACAGAAGTACACCGTTTTACATATTTGTGCATCTTATGTGTATTCTGATAAAGAATATACACAGTGTTGAGGTTTTCATCCTGGTAGCGGCGCATTACATCTCATGAGTCTACCTTTTGTCTTTACATCTCCTGTAATCATTAGACAAATTATTAACGAAGGCCATTTTCTGTAATCTTTCATCAGCAATAAAGCTATGTGACACGCTGTAATCTTCATTAATACAAAAAGATGAACCTATAAGCAATTCTATTTTACACATACTGATAACCTGTTAATCTTATTTATTAAAATGTGTTCACACATGTGCATGTACACACACACATCCCCCTTCCCCCGCTTCAAAACACCCTTGACATGCCTCTGCATCTTGGAGCCGTTCCACAAGCAGACAGGTAGATCAACTGTAAGGACCAGACCGAACCAAAGCCCATCCAGTCTCATCTCATATTCATGCCATTATGGGGTGAGTAACCCTGGCAGGGTGTATCCGCCTAATATCCTTAATCACCTGCATCTCATTGTGAGGCCTGGACACACCTCCACTCATTAAAATGATGGATGGAGGCATACGGGGGGATGCTCTCCCCTGGTCCAAATGTGTTCTTGTTTAGAAAGGTGCCTATTAGGGAACACCTGGGGGAATGAAAGGGGGAAGGGAGCTCCAAAAGCACAGGCCGGGAGGGAGGAGGAGGGGAGGAGAGTGGAAATTCACATAGACCACAGTCGTCATGTCTAAACCGTAACTGAAACGCCCTGCTATCTTTACACTTTCTCGTGTGTTTCTATACACATCAAATATCAACATAAATTATAATGTATATATATAAATATAAAATATAGTGACTGCTTTTGCTTTTGATTAGAGGATAAAATATATACATTTCTGCTTTTTCCTTCTTCACATTCACACGTATCCAGAGTCCACTATTAAATAACTGTAAATGGCCCCCAAAAAAATATATACCGCTGTCATCATAAATCAGCCCACTGGATATAACTGTAGAATCGCTCTGATGGATTTCAGCCGAGGACTCACAGCCGGTCTCTTGAGACTCCACCATCGAAGGTGGGCAGCGCAAGTCATTAGCTTGTAAAAACAGGACTTCCATTCCAATTCTTGGCGGCTCAGAAGGGAGTATAGAGGGGAGGAACCATCTCTCTCTCTCCATCACTGATGTTTGAACAAGCCCGACAAGAGAGTAGCTGACATTAAACACTCCCATAGGCCACGTTATTGCCTCTGTGAGAACAAGCGGTGGGCAGGTTAGATGTAATAAACTGGAACAAATGTATTTCGGTCTCCAATTAGGACAAGTTGCTGTCTCGTCGGGTCTCTGGCGACAGTCGTCTTTTGATTTGATGGACATTTTGTTTAGCCGCGTCAGCAGCTATCTCAATGGCTGGCAAGTGACGAGAGAAACAAGACGACTACTGTATGCACTCTCTTATGTAACCTCACTGATGCCTCCTTACGCCTAATTGGCAGCAATCTAGGCCAGACAAATTGGATATAATCCCTTCGCCATTGGTTTTAGCTCGTCTCAATGGCTCCAAATGCCTTTACTGAATGACATGGGAACGCTGATATTGTGAATAATGGTGAGTGCTAATGGAATTGGCATTGGGTAATACGTTTGAATAGCTACCGTATAGAACAGAAATAGCTGTTTAGCCACTGAGCCAAGGATATTGATGGTTCCCTCGTACCCTTGACAGGGTGTAAGGATGTTGAGGTGCATTGTAGGGCCTTTCGGGCGAAGGCTGGCTCAAAGGCATTTCAAATGAAAATGCAATAGATGCAGTGACATTGGGCTTTATGACGCCAATGCTTTTCAACCACAGCAATGATAAACCCGTCAATAAATGTAGTCATGTCAGAAGAATTCCCTTCCAATCGCGTTTATGAATAGGTTTTCACGTTTACGGTGTTTCATCTGGTATAACACGGTTAATACTCTTGTATACCAAATCATAAGAAATTGATACTCAGGATGAAGGAGGTTTATGCAATGGCATTGTAAATCATGATAAAGGACCAAAGGAAACACGTGTAGTTTGAACTTTTTTTTATTCATCATTTTTGTGTGTGTTCTTTTCACTTTTTTGCTTTACGAAACAAATGTTTGCAGATGTCCTATGAATAAACAAAAGCACCCTTTCTCCTTAGAACAGAGGTCCATCGCCCCTCTCTCTCCACGAAAAGAGACTCTCCTTGTCCAATCACAACCTCTCCAGATTCCCAAAGTGACTCCTATTTCCTGTATCTAACATTTGTTTAAGTGCATTAGTAGACAACGTAACCATTTGGATTAATGTGCAATAGCTGGATTTATGGTCAATGCGAAAAGATATTTACATTGCAGCTATGAATCACATTAACTGTCTTTTCCATCACTTGAGCTAACATCAGAATCGGAGAGGGAGAAAATCATAACGCAAGAGTCTCCTTTCAAACACGTCCATCGTAAAAAGCGGATCACCTTTACCTACATCATTATCATCATCATCATCATCATCATCAAGATTAACTAGACTCTTTTGTCATACCTGTTTTCCTCCAGTAAGACAAAAAGGTTAATAGATAGAATGGTTTAAAATAAAGTTTAGTGATTGTGCTTTTAAAACCAAAGTAAAACAAGTAACAAAACATTGACGACAACACGAAACATAACAGTGCATTACAACAACAAAAATAATAAAAGAAATACAATTTTTTTTAAATCCCCAAAGTGGCACTTTCTTGGAGCGGCTAAATAATATAGCAATTTACAACATGGATGGAAATGATAAAAAATAATTATATTTACTGGCATAATAAAATTAGAATTCGCAAAATAAAACATGGAAGACAAATTTGAGGTACCACAATGGGTGAAACAAAAGGACACCATGTATACACGTATATTTACAGGACAGTCCACCCCTCTCTGCTTGCAGCTATTTTATGACAGTAGCGTCTGACTGTATGGGCTCTCCAAAGTTCTTGTCAAGGCAAGCCGAGTCATGTCAATGTCTGGAGTACAATTTCACTCCATATTGCATTGGAATAAAACATAAATATTACTACTGCGTATTTTGCTGTGAATGCACCATTCTTTTATCCTCTGACACTCTTTCTTTGAAAAGAAAATGGACGTAGAAAATGATAAGTTAGAAAAATCAATTGGTCTGTTTTTTCCAGATGTAAAGAAACACTACTGACACTACAGTATGATGTCAGCCAACAGGATGGTGAAATACTGAGATATTTAAACTGGTAAGAGAAACAATGGCGCTCCACTCTTGGAAAATACAGGACAGTTCCTCCTGTTCCTCCTCTCTATTCTTCAGCTTTCCACCATCTGGGGGAAAAAACCCAAAACAAAACATTTTGGTTAGCATTCAACTTTCATAACGGTCGGCTGTGATCAAAATTTGCTGAGGGATAATTTGCTGAGGGATGGCTTGTATACTTGATGTCGTCCAGTACCTCTAGTTCTTCATCGCCTGGTTGGAAGGCCCCTGTGGTGTTGAGGCCCATGTCTGCAAGGTTCCTGCGGCCCCCCGGACCCCCCTCTCCTCTCCGCCGGCCCCCTGAGCCCCTGGAGGACATGGAGCTGGAGGAGCTTGGGTCCCGGGGGCTGTTGACTGTGGGGAACTGTGGCCGGCTATAGGGCAGAATGTCTTCGGAGCCTAGGGACGCGGAACACAATTACGACAAGTACGTTGCACGCTGTATCGAGACAAAATCTATCTCTGTAGACTTGCAAAAAGCCCATAATCCAACATGGCATGTGGCGTTGGTAAATCATGAATGGAGGGACTCCTTAATGGGGGAATGCCACCCATTTTAAGAATTCACACGTTATTTCTGTGCCCCGGGACAATTCAGTTAATGTTTGTGAACCTGCACCAGTCTTTCCTAAAGCTAGAAATCAGAGGGAAAACCTCTGACCTTGTAATGTCACTGGGACGTAAAATCACAATGAAGTGTATATTCTAGCACTGCTAACAGGTACGAACAGGAATTTAAGCCTCATCTGGGTGCAAGAACTCACACAAAACTCTTATGGGTCAACAAAGTTTATGGAGCAGCCCCTGATTTTACATCCCACATTCAAAGGTTGGTTCTCCAGTTTCTAGCTTCAGGAAACGCATGTTCAAAAGTACTGACTGAACTGTCCTGGGGCAACAGGAATAACATATGTGAATTCTTCAAATGGGCGGCATTCCCCTTTAACGCCGCATTTGTTGGTGTACCTGGGTGTTGGCGTGCCTTGTTGGCGGTGCTGCCCTCGTGCTTACTCCCTTTGCCCCCATGAGCAGTCTTCTGTCTCTCCTGAGCGTCTCTGCGTTCAGATGAGCTGGTTCTGGGGTCCGAGCCCTCT
Source organism: Acanthochaenus luetkenii (assembly GCA_900312575.1). Lineage (NCBI taxonomy): Eukaryota > Metazoa > Chordata > Actinopteri > Beryciformes > Stephanoberycidae > Acanthochaenus > Acanthochaenus luetkenii. Next base: position 11,798 of record OMOT01052917.1, read on the forward strand.
CTAGGCCGGTAGCCCCCTGATCCTCCTCTCTTGTCTCGACCCTCACTGGCCTTGGGGGAAATCACTCCCCGGCCCTCCAGGACTGCCTTGGAAGGGTGCGTAGGAGACTTAAGCACTGCTGGAGGTGGGATGGGCGGAGGTGGGAGATCTGAAGGATAAACACAGGAAGTAAGACAACATTAGCCGCCAAAGATCAAAAACTACGGTTTTATTGCCTGAGACTGGGGAACGTGAATCTGTGTACTCCAGGAACTTGAACGTGTATCATCTGTCACTCAGTTGTCTCACACCTGCAAGGTGATACACAAACACAGCTGCAGTGTGTGTACATACACTCGGAGCTGTACATACAGCCACGCTGAACGGAAACTCCTCCGGACAGACCGTAAACAGAATAGATGACATTAGAGAGGCGGAATCTGGGGAGAAAATTACGGGATTCGAGAAAGAGACCATGGAGGACAGGGAAGAGAGGAGGAAGAGGGGAGGAAGAGGGGAGGAAGAGGGGAGCGTGATGATCAGCAGCTGGCTCTTTGACCTGTTCTACTTCCCCTGTCGATGAATCAATGCTGCTTGTCCTTGAGCCATTATTCATACGAGTCCAGCCTGAGCACTCACACTTCACACAGCCACCTAAACAAAACACAGAGAAAAGCCTCGTCTGCAAGCGAACGCCTGCGATCGATGGCTTTTCATCTTCTAATCAGGTCCCGACTTGGAAGATGGCTTAGTTTGTGGCCAGACCTATAATCCACACCGGATTAGAAAGTTAATAAACGTAGCACCGCCAACATCTAGCATCCCAATGCCCACCTTAGGCAATCTAAACATTGGTATGACACTGGCAAGACTTTGAGGAGAATCAAAGCGTTCGTTCGCTTTTTACACACTCGGGGTTAAAGGGCAGGCGATGTCTTTGCTGTCCTGTTGGCTGAATCAGGCAGCTTTAATACACTTTCCTGATTATCCTCCACCTCCATCCACTCCTCCGGAATACAAAAGGGGTCAGTCAATATCATACAGCGGAGAGGCGTCTGCAGCTTTTTAATATCTCCCTTTCCTCCCGAGTCCCGCCTCAGTCAAGAGTCCGATCAATGCCGCCGTCTGTGAGATAAAGCTCACTACAAGGGAGGAGTGGAGCGCCAGATAAGATTTATGGCGAAATATAGGCCAGGACAGAGCTCGGGTCTGAAGAGCGTCTCTCGGCCAGCCAAGGAACGTGCATCGAAGGTTCCTGATGGCTACGGATGGGTAGTGACGGCTGTGACTGATGGAAAAGGGACAGGAAAGGGTTAATTTCAGAGAGGACGGAGACAAAGGCATTAGGGCCATATAT
>OMOT01052918.1:0-11207 GCA_900312575.1 Acanthochaenus luetkenii
TAACCACATACACAACCATGGGGGTGATGCTGGGGAGTGAAGGCACCATTATCATGTTATTGTCAACATTAGAATGGCCTTTACAAAGCCCCTGACATCTGCTTTCATCTCGCTTCTTCAGCATTTCCCGATCCCATTCACCTTGTTACCAATGTGATAAACAAACAGATGCGCAAACACACAAGCAAAAACGCACAAGCAAAAACACACAAGCAAAAACACACACACAAAAACATCTATAATTAGAGGTGAATGCAAGCCTTTTGATGTGAGTAATGGAATGTGTGCCATGATGTGTGCAGTGAGTGACCTGGTTAAGATGGAGGGTGGGCTGACTGATCTAGGGAACAAGTGAGTGAAGGGATCATCACTTGCATCAGAGGACGCTGAACTCTCAGGGACAATTAAAAGGAATTAGAGGCAAGTGAGAAAAACAGCAGGAATCATGGGAATAAAAGATCAATAGCAAGAGTTTTGTTTTTAAACTGCCACATTCCCTCACTTCACAGCATAGTCAAAGACCTTTATGTAATCAAGCTGCTGAACACATGACGTGTGTGTGTGTGTGTGTGTGTGTGTGGAGAGAGAGAGAGAGATCTTTCTCATTTAACCTGGTGACTGGGACATGGCAATAGGTGAGGGTGTATGCACTTGAGACACACACAAGCACAACCGTGATACATTAATGTTGACATGAATGTTGTCATGAATGTTGTCATGAATGCTGTTTTGTAGCCTTGTTTGGACTCAGAGGCTTTTCAACTGAAGTGTCAACTTGATATCCATGCACAGTGCGTCTAATCCTCTGTGATGTATAAAACATTTGAATCTATTTAGGGTGAGTGCCTTTGTAGAAACCTGGCATGGGTGTTAGAGGGGTATGTCGTTGGGGTCAAGTGAGCACCTCCAGAAGGCTCAACAGAACAGTTCATTCAGACAACTCACGTATTAAGATATAAAATATTTTTGGAGAATAAATGTAAAGGTGTTTTGTTTTGTTGTTGTTGTTGTTGTTGTTGATGTCTGTTTCTTATCACCTGCGTCTGAGTGCTGACAAACTGTACTTTAAACCAAATACTGTAAACCATGCTTTTGTAAATTCGGATACGCTCACAAACATGGCTGCTAAAATCCCGGGTTGCCAGTTACTGTTTGGCCATATACAGAAGCCAGTGGTAGAAGCTAGATGTTGGGTCTGCACAGAGGAAGAGGGCCAAGTGAGTCACTTACAGCTGGACTACATGCTGTTCGAGCAACTTGCTGCTCTCTGGCGGAGACGTGAACATGTTCGCGTGTGGAGGGACAGCGTCATCTGCTGGTCAGAGGAGATTGGCTGTCTGACGTGAAAATGCAGTTGCAATGTTAGATTTGTATATAGACGCTTACCGTGCATACGTTTAAATAATCAACCAGCTAACGTTACTCCTTTCATTTTCATCCGTGTGTTAGTGGAGACCAGATGCCCCACATCGGCCCGTGTACCTACAGTTCATCGTGTAATATATCAGTTACGTGTAAAACCAAAGACGGATATGCTTGATATCCGTTTTGTGACTCTGCAGAAGGAAGACTGAACCGTCTCACCCGCTTGTTCCTGTGTTTGTGACTTGGGCAACAAGACCGAGCGCGGAGAGCTGCCGCTGACGGAGGATATGCGCCTTTTGCTGTTGCGGCAAAAAGTCAAAGTCCTCTTCCGTTTCAAACATAACAGCTGAAAGAATATTTGCTTTTTGAGCTGTTGTCGTGTGTGCCGCCTCCTGGCTGGCTGGTTTCCCCATGTAAGGTGTGACGCCAGAACATGCAGGTATAAATCCCAGCTACTATTAAACAAACACCGGACGCCCCGTACCAGTTACGTCACAGTCAAGCGTACTTTTGAAAGGACATTCTATAGCAATGTCTCGCTTTAAATGTGGGCAACGTCACAAGAGCGTGTGCCAGTGTTGCGGTGACGTGTCTCTACGGGCTCTCCTCCTCTTCCTCTTCTTCCTCCTCCTCCGGTGGCACAGAGCTGGTCCAGTCTGATCCTTCCAGTAACGGAGCACGTAGCTTGACACTTGGGACACCATGGGGAGTGAGTATTACCCCGGGAACTTGTACTATCCAGAACCTATGTGGCTAGTATTCAAACGGCTGTGGTTGTTTTTAACTGTTTTGGCTAACTTGGCTAACGCTAGGTAGAACCGGTTAGCATTAACGGTAGGCTAGCTAACAACGTAAGCTAGCCTACCGTTAGTTGCTTTTATACTGTCGTGAGCCGTGTGTGTGTCAAGAAACCGTGTGTGACTGAGATGTAACATTTAGCCAGTGTTCTTAGCAGCTAACTTTCTATTTCCTACTTGTTATGCGATTATAGAAGCTCCCCGGTCGTTGGTTGTTGGCTGGTAAAACCCCATCTTGTAAGCTAATTTGTTAGCCACTCATTCAAAGACATTGACAGCGTAGTGATGACGACGCATACCAGCCGGCGTTGTGTTGACCCCGCTTTACCTAAATCACGTCACTATTGCTCGTAGGAATCTTCTGTGATTGATCATGTTGCCACACCCTGACGTGCAATGTGCTTTTTCTCGCAGCATATTTCTTTTATATTGATATTATGGTAACCTAACCCGAGTCCGCCCCCCCCATTCAATGCCACGTCCCTCTTGCAGTGTTAAGACCGCGGTGGACATTTACCAGTGACTAACTCTACTGCGCCTGTTTGCTTGTTTCCAGTCAAATTCTTGGAAGTGATAAAGCCATTCTGTGCGGTATTACCCGAGATCCAGAAACCCGAACGAAAGGTGTGTATTTGATCAACCTACGTTTGTATTTTCCAATAAATAAACTCGTTTTCCAATTTGCTTGAGCTATCTGTTGTCAACCCTTCCACAATGTGTTTGACCAACAGATCCAGTTCAGAGAGAAAGTACTATGGACAGCCATCACTCTATTCATCTTCCTGGTGTGCTGCCAGGTAAATGTTATCAATGTTATTAGTGTCAGTGTTTTCACATGTCGAGTGGTCAATTAATTAACTATGCCCCCGTCAACTTAGTTGTGTGGTGCCTGATATTTTTGCAATGAGCCAGGGAAGTCGGGGAAACAGCAATAACTTACCAAGGTGATGAAACTGGTGGACTGCTAAAACAAATCAAACGGAAAATCCATAGCCTTTCAGTTTTTAACATTAGTCATTTATGAAAACACACACTACTACTGGACTACATGCTCCATGTATCCTTTCTGTAATACCGCCATTTGTGGTCTTGGAAGATTCTGATTTCACCACCTGCAGTAAAATTAGCACCTCAATGGGAGCATGTGGTCTGTTTAGGAACAGGTGTGTTAATACAATTGGCAAAAATTCAAAAGTGAAATGTTATGGATTTGCACTTAGTTTTGTTTAGCTGTCCACCAATGAGTTGTTTACATTGTTGTGACTGGGGGGCTTAAAGTAGGTCTTTCAGTGTAAGACTTCTTTGCAATTAATAGCAATTAAACTGCATAACTCTGAAAATCTTAACCTCTCCTTTTTTTCCCAGATCCCCCTCTTTGGTATCATGTCCTCCGATTCTGCAGATCCATTCTATTGGATGAGAGTAATTCTGGCCTCTAACAGAGGTAGTTGACTAGATAGTGTATGAGTGGAAAGATAAATACATGTCTGCTGTCCTGCTGGTATTTCCTAACCCGAAGCTCTCCCTCCAGGTACTCTGATGGAGCTGGGTATCTCGCCCATTGTCACCTCAGGCCTCATAATGCAGTTACTTGCTGGAGCTAAGATCATTGAAGTGGGAGACACCACCAAGGACAGAGCCCTCTTCAATGGAGCTCAGAAATGTAGGTCCACTATCATTGGGTGGAGCTTAATAAATGTGTGGTTAGAATTGATGATTAAGCCTATAGATTATCTAACCCCTGTTAATGGTTTTCAGTATTTGGTATGATCATCACCATTGGCCAGGCCATTGTATATGTAATGACTGGCATGTATGGAGACCCCTCAGAGATGGGTGCAGGGATCTGTCTCGTCATCATCATTCAGGTGAGAACATGAAGATTTTCTTTAATCGTATCACACCTGTTCCTTCTCCCAACCTGTGTGAGATTTGACTTAGAACATAGAATTGGAGCATGTGGGTCATGTGAAACTGGCTCTCGGTATGCATTTCTGATCAAAAGATTAGTATGTGACACAAGAACAAACTAATAGATATTGATTATAACTACATATCTGCCTCTGTGTTAGAGAAATGACAGTTGTAATGGGCAGGTCCTAAAAAGTAAAAGTAAAGTAAACTGAAGTCATGTAACGAGCAAATCAGCACTAAATCAAGTTGGTTTTTTCAAAGCTGTAAACATGGTTATATGGCTTCTGTATAGTTAATGGCATTAATCCTGTGCTTAATTTCCACACAAAAAAATCCAAATTCAGTCCTGCATCTGGTTCTAGGGGCAGGAAACCGTTGTTGCACTGCTCTCTATGGGCTGAAACGTTCAGCCTTGTTGTACTTATGGCCACACCTCAATCAGTGATGTCAAGGCACGTATTTTGCCTTTGGCTGTGGCAAATGCTTTTCGATCAGAAAATTGCTCCCTGCCCTATGTTTTTCACATCTTTCAAAATTGTGTACTAGGTGGAGACTCTCACAGGGATGCAAACTGGTCACCTTTCAGCCATATTCCCCATTTTGATCCAGAAATGGGTCATGTATAGCCTCACGTGCAAGGCTAGGTTGTGTAAACTTGCTGATAAAATAATTGTGGGGCTATATACAACCTTATTGGTCTTCCTGTTATTCAACCAATGGATAAGTCAGAAAATACATGGCAAGTTAGGTGATCCTATCAGAATCAGAACCGTCATCTATGTTTTGAATGGCACCCGTCTCTGTTCTGTTCTTCCATAGCTGTTTGTGGCTGGACTGATTGTGCTATTGCTGGACGAGTTGCTCCAAAAGGGCTATGGACTTGGTTCTGGGATCTCTCTGTTCATCGCTACCAACATCTGTGAGACCATAGTATGGAAGGCCTTTAGCCCCACCACTGTTAACACTGGCAGAGGTAAGAGACCGCACAGAGAATCTTGAGTATGAAATGCATCTTTGAGCATTGCATGCATATTTATAAATCAAAGTACATCCTATTGCTGCACTCTGCACAGGAATGTGGCTGATTCCTGTGACTTTCTTGTTTCTAGGCACTGAGTTTGAGGGAGCAATCATTGCTCTTTTCCATCTGCTGGCCACACGGACTGACAAAGTGCGTGCACTGAGAGAGGCCTTCTACAGACAGAACCTGCCCAACCTCATGAATCTCATTGCCACAGTATTCGTCTTTGCTGTAGTCATATACTTTCAGGTCAGTTGCTGTCCTTTCTTAATATGCACCTTAGCTCAAAACTACAGGGGTTTAAAATAGGATTTGCTAATGGAGGGGATGATGAAATGTAATATATTTTTAATAGTTGTTCTGTCTTCCACTTTTTACAGGGCTTCAGGGTGGATCTGCCCATCAAGTCAGCTCGCTACCGTGGTCAGTACAACACGTACCCCATCAAGCTCTTCTATACCTCCAACATTCCCATCATCCTGCAGTCTGCCCTGGTCTCCAACTTGTACGTTATCTCCCAGATGCTCTCCACACGCTTCAGTGGCAATTTCCTGGTCAACCTGCTTGGGACCTGGTCTGTAAGTATACATCTAATCAGAGCTTTTCCCACAGCACATTTCTAGCCCAGTTTCTTTAGTCATAGCCTAAGAATGGGTTTCCAAAAAGGTTTGCTTATGCAGGTCATCGAAATTGTCTTGTTATTCGTCAAGATACCAATTCTCTTGTTAACATACCTTATTTTGACCTATTGGGTCTGGGTCACCAGATGTTTCTTTAGTAACACAGACCAAAACAAAAAATTGTTCACCCAGTTGATAAAACAAGTTTCCCTGCCCCTTGTAGCATTTTGTTAATGTTACAATTTCTCCTGTGTTTGTAGGACTCAACGACTAGTGGTCCAGCCCGTGCCTACCCTGTGGGTGGACTCTGTTACTTCCTCTCTCCCCCAGAGTCATTTGGGTCTGTCCTAGACGACCCAGTCCACGCCGTCATCTATATTGTGTTCATGCTTGGATCCTGTGCCTTTTTCTCCAAGACCTGGATTGAAGTCTCAGGCTCTTCTGCTAAAGATGTAAGTCCTAACTGTTTGCTATCAGGTGATGATCTGGGCTTCTTTCAAAGGGACCCGTGTTTAAGACTTCTGTTGTCACCATCTTCCAGGTGGCTAAACAGCTGAAGGAGCAGCAGATGGTGATGAGGGGACACAGAGAGACCTCAATGGTCCATGAACTTAACAGGTACACTCAAAACCCTTCCCATTTATTGGTCATTAAATGTGCAGGCTTCATAGATTTATAGATTAATAGATTGTTTCTATTTACGTATCTCCTCAGCCACACAAACCATACACAATAAAGTACAGCAGCGCATGAACAAGTGCAGTACTAGCCAATGCCATACTCCAGTGTTTTCACTGTGTGGATGACCTTTGCCATGGTGTGTGTGTATATATATACACACACACCATGGCAAGGTCATCACTGCTGCACCTTACCTCTCCTAAGCTTGCGTCTGTACTACTGAGCTTGTAGTGAAAGGGCATAGACAGTTGAAGTTTCCCTATCTTACCCAGAGTATGCTGTAATATTTTTTGGTATTCTAAAAACACCTCCGTCAGATGAAACAACTGCCACATTTGTACGAACGAAAATGTTACACGTTAAAGCAAACTATCATGACTTGCCTGTAAATACAGTTAAAAGCATACATCATTTACTTGGCAGATTTTCACAGTATTTAAATGTTTGAACATCATGCCAATGTTCATCATCACTGTCACCAATGTGATGCACACTCACACCCGTAAAGCGCATAACTCCCATATATCCTTTTAATCAGAGCTCTACATCATCAGATTATTGATTTATTTATTCATTCAGGCACTTCTTCACAACCAGTCTCGCTACTTAAACATTTCTACTGAAAAGTAGAAACCATCTCGACCTCTCTTGTGTGTTCCAGGTACATTCCTACTGCTGCTGCCTTTGGCGGACTCTGTATTGGTGGTCTATCAGTGATGGCTGACTTCCTAGGAGCCATTGGCTCTGGCACTGGTATCCTGCTGGCCGTCACCATTATCTATCAGTACTTTGAGATCTTTGTCAAAGAGCAGAGTGAAATGGGCGCCATGGGAGCCCTGCTCTTCTAGAAAGGCCAATGTTCTCCCACTTCCCACCACCTTTTAATACACACGGATGAGCACCAACCCAGACTCACCAACCTTGCTATTATTTTACATCTATGTCAAACACCTGCAGAATTCGCTCTCCAGTTTCAGGATGTTTCCTGGAATATCCCCTTAAATGGTCTTCAGGAATCACAGCTGAAATAGGATGTAGCAAGATGGTGGGACTACATCTTGACAGTCACTACCCCTTGCTCCCTCCTCTTATCTTTCCAAAGAACAGGTATGACCAACATCTCAGTTTATACTTCATCAGTTTTTCGAACTGATTTGAGATTGATTCAGCTCCCGAAGATTCACTTAAGAGCTTCATTTGTGTATGAAATGACGAGGTTGAGGTTAACGTCAAGCGTCTGAGATGATGCCGGAGCCAGGTCTTTTTTCAGGCCAACAAGAGAGCTCTTCAGTATGCAGGCATACTAGACTTGAATGAGGACGGTCCGCCTCCTGCTGTGTGCATACAAGCATTCGATCTTCTGCTTGTAAACCATATTCAGCCTTGCTTGTTGTTAAGTAATCATAGTTTATACCCTTACTGTAACTTTCAACTTCATCTTTGTTTTATGATCTGTTAACCTGTGTATCAGGGGAAGGTGTGGACCAGAAACGGAACTGTCAATCTGAATGGTGGATTTTCCTGAATTGTGACCCTGTTTTAAAACTATTATTTGAACAGGGTCTGTATGTGGAGGACATGGTGATCACATTGGGGTCCACATGTCAAAATAAATTGTTTACTTAATTTTGTGAATGTGTACAGTGCAACAGTGATCCAGTAAACTATTGCAAACAAGGGTCCTCACTTTTAAAATGTATGGCGTTCCCAGGGAGTGGCAGTATTAACTAGCATGCCACATTCATTCATTCTTGTTACCCACGTTGTAAGACTGATAAACTCATTTTTTGTTTGTTTCATTTTTTTTTAAATTGTTTGCTTTAAGCTAAATTGCATTGGTCACACCTCATGAATTCCGATTTTCTGTATATAGGCCAAGCTTTGAATAACTTTGAATTAATCTAAAGTGTAAGATAAATGTCTTTTGAATATGTAAAAATAAATGCAGTTCTGAACAAACTTTCATTCTCAATAAAACCTCATTTTGGGAAAAAGGCGTCATCATTTGACTTGTGCTCATAATGGTCCAGATTAATTTTGCACATGGAATGCTTCAGAGGAAAGGTCAACTTTGGAGTTCAGTACATGATGTTTAACACATTTAAGGTGTGTGTACACGAGACAAGCGGTCCACCGTTGAGGGGCAAGCTGTATCTTCTCGGAGCACAGAAGTTGGGAGTCTGGTTTGGCTTCAGTCCACATTGGTCTGCGATTTCATTACTAATCTGGAAATGAACGTTTTGTTTGGATAACCTTTGTATGTTATGTCTACACAGTCAAGTGATATATGTTCGACAATGGCAGTTTTGGTCGTGTGGGAATATTTATAGTCCAATCAAGTCTGTCTAGTGTTTATTTTTTTATCCCTGGTGAAGGTAAATTCACATTTTCACATTTTGTTTTAATTTGTTCTGTACAGTTTCAAGACTCGTATTTTTAGTACTCTACTTTGGTGTAAGCAAAGGTATTATACTGTCTTACTGTATTACATCTCTTTCTCACCAGAGAATACAGTATATATATTTGTTGACCCAAACTCCGCTTCACTGGCATCTCTGGTCAGGAACTAAGAAGGGCATCTAATGGGTCCATCGTGCGCGATGACGTCACTGCGAACGCTTATCCCAACGTGAGTTGAATGAGTCTAACAAGGGTGGTTGTGCAAGGAGGTAACTTGTGAAACAAGCTGTAGCCGGATTAAACTAACCTTTTCGGGCGCAGTGTTGCGCTTAGTAAGACGCGGTGTCCTTTGTGGGTTTCCAACGGCCGCTGTAAATCAAAGGCTGAAGATTAAACCGTCACACAACTTGAAGAAATGTCCTCGGTCAGGGAGGAAGGTAACCATGTTTTTGCTAGTTTCGGGCTGAATGGGGAAACTACCACTGGAATAGGAGTCGAGTAGCTGAAGTGCACTAACGGCCCTCTTGCGACGCTAAGAAGCAGAGAATCGAGGCTGAAAATCTGGACCCGCTTCGTCTACAATGGGCGCCGTCTTACCTGTGGGCTCACGACGGGACGTCTGACCTTTTACACACAGACGCTGTTGTGTTGTGCCGGTCACAGTTGCTTGTCTGATAGTGTGTCCATATTCCTATTAAATCACCCGGAGTGGTGTCACTGAACTGGTGTCTCGTTGTCCCTGAAGTAACTCAAGGACTCTCCTGTTGGCATGGAGAGTCTTGGCTCTCTTTGTTGACATGGAGAGTCTTGGCTCTCTTTGTTGACATGGAGAGTCTTGGCTCTCTTTGTTGACATGGAGAGTCTTGGCTCTCTTTGTTGACATGGAGAGTCTTGGCTCTCTTTGTTGACATGGAGAGTCTTGGCTCTCATGCTTTTGGTGTTAGTAGAGAACGGGCCTGGTCCACAAGTCTAGACTCACCAGTCAACGTTCAGAGCACTGAAACACATCACGCTGTTGGGCCAGAACATGCACCTATAGTGACAATATCATGTAGAGTCTAATTTGCTGTGCACACATTTTAGCTGAATATGTCAACGGATGTCCAAATTGTACACGGTTGCAGCGTGGCATAAATACAGTTGCATATTGGTGTCATTATCTCAGGACGTTACGTTCTGCAGTGCGTGTCCACTAGGTCATTGACCTGTGGTTTGGATGAGGTTCTGCAGTAAACTTATCGCTGTCGCCAACGTCGTTCTTCCACATTTTACACATCAGGTAAAGACCGAATCATCTTTGTCACCAAAGAGGATCATGCGACACCCAGCAGTGCTGAGCTTGTGGAGGAGGATCCCAACGACCCGTATGAGGAGCGAGGTGAGGAGCAGCCCAAGTGCCAATAGGAAGTCGCTGTTCTGCATGTCGTTTTTGTCTCTTTCTGCAGGCCAAAGCAAAAGGCTCCACTGAAGTCTGATAAAATAAAAAATGTACCTCAAATGTATCTGGCTGTTTGATGATTCGGATAATATCACTACTACTAGTGTTTATGCAATTTCCCCCGGTGTTTAAGAAGCCACATTCCTGCATTGATACAATTCAAGACTCGGTGACTTTTGACCTCGAGTACAGTTCCGTCAAGGACACTGCGACAGATTTCCCCCCGGGAGGAGCCGGACTCGAACCGCCAACCTTGCGGTTGCGGAAGGGAACTCTACCTCCTGAGCTACTGCCGCTCCTAGTTATCAATAACACCTTCCTTATCATCTCCTACCAAACATCCTGAAAAATGTAGATCTACCTTCTGAATCGGCACATTGCTAATGAAATTCACAAGATGTATGTAATGCTAGTGTTGAAGATTAAGAAAAGCTGTGGTTGTCATCACATGCAACCCATTTATCCCAACATGACATTTATAGAAGGAACATTCTTAACCTCAAACTCCTCTCTCATCCCAGGTCTGATTCTTCCCAATGGTGAGATCAACTGGAACTGCCCCTGCCTTGGCGGGATGGCCAGTGGTCCCTGTGGGACTGAATTTAAGGAGGCCTTCTCCTGCTTCCACTACAGTACGCAGGAGGTGAAGGGCTCAGACTGCCTGGAGCAGTTCGTGGCCATGCAGGAGTGCATGCAGCGTTACCCTGAGCTGTACCCACAAGAAGATGAGAAGGAGAGGCAAGAGAGATCACCCGAAACAGACCAGACCACACAAGACTCTGCCCCTGCAGAAAGGTCAACTCCTAACCCAACCGCTTCCCCTGTGCCAGACTCTAATCCCATCCCTGCATCAGCCCCCGCCGACCCCACACCGCCCCCCACAGAGAGCTCGGTGGAAAGCTAATAATGACCCTCATCGCCCTTTCAGTGGCAGCATGAACCACACGGCTCTTGTTACTGCTAATAACATT
>OMOT01052922.1:0-12189 GCA_900312575.1 Acanthochaenus luetkenii
AAGAGTGTAGGAAATGCAATTCATGTCACTATCGTCAAATTAGAACTAACACTTTGATGTCTGCCGGACTCTGGACAGCGGAGAAGCCCCGCCCACCCCACCGCCCACGCCAAAAATAAAGACAATGGAAGGACATTCCTGAGCTGCACCTTGAAGGAAACTGTTATAGACGTGCAGCCTGCTGCTCTGAATGCCCTTGGCCTTTAGTGCTGGTTTTCATAGCTTCTCTCAGGCCCCCGCTGGGACCGCCCCCCCAATCCACTAGCACGCCCACTCTGTCAAACCTTGTGCCGACCCCAGCCTCCTCCCCTTAGTTTGCTCCTCTCCGGCTCACCGGCTCACCGACACCCTCTTCACGCCTCGCCTAGAACTCCACTCTCCGTCACGTCAGTGGTTCTCCCTCTCAGGCGTGGTCTCATGACGTTGTTTGAAACGTGACGAAAATGAGGCTCAAACTAGATAATCAGATCAACTTTATTTCAAATCCAAACAACCTGAATCATATAGAACACACAACAGATGTGAGAGTGGCCATGTTGGAGGGATGTAAGCGGTTTGACACCGACATGGCGTCTAGCAACTCCTGCGTTGCATTAGTGATGATTTTCCCGGGAGGCCCAAGCCAAACCCGGGAAAAGCCCCAAAACAACAGGCCATGTGCACACAGCTTCACACGCTGTTATTCGTCACCCATCCTCCACACTGGCCAAATCTATTTTCCTCCCACATCTAAAACAAATATAGGTCATTCCTATCCTAAAAATGGCTGCCTCTCCCTGGGGCTTGCCAGAGCATGAAATAGACTTTACATCAGGTAACATCCAAGAAACTTTCTTTTTGTCGCCGCTCATTTTTCATCCCCATTGTTGCCGTAATCCAACATGCCGTGGTTCTCTCCCTCTCTCGGTTTATGACCTGAATAAGATATCAGCCGTTTGCCAGGTTTGGAATATGACAGGCGAGGCTAGAGTCATGTAGAGATTTAGATAATGTGGTGGCAGAACACTGTCAGACTTCCCTCTGCCGATAAGCACGGGTCCGGAGGTGGATTTCAAACCGCTTTGGATTTAGAAAGGGCCTGCTGATATGGCGACGGCAGTCACATGGCAGACAGCACAATTACTTCCTACCCGTTTGTATCACTGCCTACTCCCTCAGCCTCTTGACAGACTAATCACAACAAACCCCACTCTTCCTTCGGGTGTGTTATGGAAGCAAATTCCCTCCAACCAAACGCGTAATGCAGTGAGGACAATCCTGAGGTTCCATTTGCTGTAGTTTTGCACATTTCCAGATGCTCTTCCTCCACACAACCATACTGTTTCATTTGAGCTTTTTTGGACAATATCCTTTCTATGTCCCATGTATAAAATATCCGGTGGTTGCGCCTTGCAATGGCCTCATGTTTATTTAAATGTACGGGTGCGGCAGTCTAGTGCCCCACTCGTTTTCTGTGGTGTTCCCTTAGCCAGCCAACCCCAGGGCCATTCATCAGCTGGCTAAGTGTAGCGACAGGGTAGAGGGCTGAACAGCACTCCACCACAATGCATGTGACATCAACCCTCCACACAAACCGGCGGGTGTGTCAAAGAGAAGCACAATTACAGAGGGGGAAGTGAAGAGGTGGAGAAATGACCAGGGACACAAAGAGAGGAAGAGAGACAGAGACACAGACACGGTCACGCAGCTTCTAATTTTGGTGCTGGCTAGAGCCATACTTCGCTCCACCCCTGACTTTCATGTTGCGAGCGTGAGCTGGCTCAGACCGGGAGAAGAGCCATCGAGTGAGCAAAGGGCATACTCTTGCTCCGCACCAAAAACACTGCACTCACACAAAATAATGAGTAGGAAGAAGATTGGTTGTTGTTTTTTAAATCCCCAAGCAATTTTCAGTGAGTCATTTTGGAGTGTGTGCATATAATGCGGTTGGTCCGGTTTTGCTTTTTTTTTTTTTTAAACATACATTTAAACTTCCCTGGATGTTTGCCTTTTTTCCCCACACACGACCATATGAAACAGTTTTTAAAAGTATCTCGCCAAAAAGGTTAAAAGAGAAAGAATGACATCCCAGTTGAGTGGCAAGCACCATAAAGGGAACTTAGGCTGGGGTCCAAATTAGTGGAAAGATTAAAATATAAAATAAAGATCAAAAGCAGGACGGGGGATTAAGAGAAAAAAGATTGGACTTGGCAAACGCAGACATCCAGCTGCGGGCCAGTGAAGCAAATCAACTCTGAAAGGCAATATGGACCTGAGCCAAAACACCTGAAACATATATGGCGCATAATGAAAATAAAATTGAGTCAGAATCAAGAAGAGTCCACACGCACCAGATAAGTATATATATATAGATATATATATATCTTCATTTATTTTGATATTTAAACCCACTAAAAGTTGTAAACACAACTTCTGAATGAAAGGCACAGGAAAAATCAGACAATGCTGATAGAATACTCAAATGAAAAATGACAGTACAAAAGCGGACAGTAAATTACGCACATACAAATCCCTCCAGCTTGAGAATCCTCCAGACTAGGGAAACAGAAATATACCTGACACAACAAAGGGGGATTCAAAACCAGAAAGCCGAGCCGTTAGCCAAACTACTCTTTATTGCTTTTCCAAACTGACAAGATTCACGTCGACTCCCCAAGTCTTGCAAAAGGTCAAAAAGCAACCGCTGTGCTTACCAGTTTCCTCATGGGTGGAGTGGTTCATATTTATTTGCTCACCGGCCTTCCTATTGACTGTGCGACACAACACTCCATTGGGTGTTTAGTATGTTTCACAACATCAAGACAGATGACATTATACAAAACAAATGGGACCAGAAAAAGGATTTGTGAGGTGCTTTGAGTGAGATCTCTCAAAATCCATTACTAAATGAGCCTATATTCGTGATTATACTTTAATTTACTGGTCCGCTGAGTGTGAAATCAACCCAAATGTGCTAATTTGCTGAAGATCAGCTGTAACAATTGGAGCTTGATGACTCAAAGTGAAGCTTGAGTGTTGTTGACCTCTTTAAAAATGCAACAGAAAACTCTGGACTGCAACATTTTCAAAGTGCAGGTCAGATGTTGGTTCTGGAGGAAGCGGAGGAGCCCTGTTCATTCAGGATGTCCGCATTTCCGTTTTCAACATTCACTCGCTAGAGCGTACTGCACTCAAAACACCAGTGGGACAAGCTCGACAATGGAATTAATTTATTAATTACAGCCAATGAAAGAGAATCTGGCACTAGAGGCCACTGCTGCAGATTTAGTGTTTCCCTATCCTCTTAAGAATCACTCAAGATCCTTTAACCTTGTTGAAGAAAAACTAATCTAGGCCTATCCTATCATTTCACCTTATACGAGTGATCAACCAACAAAGAAAGTTAGCAAAGGAGAGGGGGTCATGTGACAGTGTTGACAGTGTATACAGTATAGCCGATAAGTCTTGGTAAACCCTGGAGTTGTTTTTCATTGAAAGCCCACTAGTTCCTATGAGATTGTGTAGACAATAAGGTTCCTTTGGACAGCTCTAGTGGGGAATAACTGGAGGGAAAGGCGCTGTCACGCTGTACTGTTGGGGGTTCTTAATGTTACATATAGCCTCTTTGGTATATGCATATCTGCATCAAAGGACCGCCACCGTCCAATTATCCCTTTCCTTTTCCTATGTACAGCAGTCTCACTCTCTCTCTAGTTCTTTCTCTAGGAAAAAGCAATGAGGAAAAAAAAAAAATGCCGATTGCCACACTCGAGAGATCTGGAAATGGAGTGATTGATTGGAGTAGCAAGAAATAAGACTTATATAGCCGTCATGGGTTTTATTTTTGCTCCTGCATGAAAACCAACCCCCTGCTTCTCTCTACCTGCTGTAGCTTGGCCTGACAGTGGGAGATTCATGCTACCTCCGCCTTCCCTGCAGCCATGCTACTGAGAGGAAGCAACGGCGCACTTAAACGCGCCAATCTACTTAAATTCAGGCCTCAAAATCAACAGAACAAGAGCTCCTGGGGGCAAAATGAAACAGGTGTTAAGATTCAATGTTATCAAACACAACATAGTTCTGGTGGAGAGAGATGGAGAATGGATGTTGTCAGGGCTGTGTGATGCTGCTGCTGTTGCTGCTTGGACGCCTTGGGTTGCGTTAGCCTAGGTCCAGTGGAGAATGTGTTCACCAAAGCCCTTTGGTGGCAGGCCCACCCTGGGAGAGGAGAGGTTACTCCTATTCCCTCTCTATCCTGGTCCTAACCAGAATCTCTTAGCTCCAACTTCCTCTTTCACACAAAAGCAATGTCAGGTAAAAGCTAGAGCTTTAACAAATCTGCTTTGAAGTTCAATTCCTACACCTTCTGATGAAAGGTCCCTCCCCTCTCTGCTCCAGTGTCAAGAGGGGCGGATGACATCTCGTACAAGAACCAGGATCTCAAGAGTACAGGATGCGCACCCTCAGTGCCGCAGGCCATCGCCAACTCCATTCATTACCTAGCAGAGGAGGAAGCGGCAGCTAGCTGTGTGAGGTACTCGCGCAGTTCCTTGGCCGCCTGGAAGCGGCCATAATGCTTTTTGGGGTTGGTGCACTCGTCCAACAGGGCCTCAAGTTGTCCTTCTTTGGTTATGTGGGCAGGGGGGTCGTGGAGGAGGCCTCCGGTCGTGCCCCGCCACGTAGCGTAGCGTGACAGCAGGTTCTGGCACACGGCGTAGTAGTTATGGTCCACAGTAACCCTAGAGCAAAGGGACTCCTTGGAGAAAGACAGGCAGGCCTCCTTGTCACACTCCTCAAAACGGCTCTCATACCACACATCATAGCTTTCTGGCTTGTCTGCAGGGGGACAGAGAGAGGGACAGTATGAACAAGCTGCTATATAAACACATTGATCATAAAAATAAAGTCAATACATTTTGAAGAGGCACAGCACTCATTTCAAATATAATATATATAGTGTTTATTGGGCCATAAGCGTGAAGTTTCTTTCGTACAACCTTTTATCAGATGAATACGTAATGAAATCATGATGTTTCAGTCTTGTGACCTTTGTGTGATCAAAGTCATACAGCCAAAATGTCATGATTTTATTACAGTACAATATTAATTCATACTTCTTTTTTTGCTGTGCCTCTATCCCTCCAGGTAGTATTTTAGATAGCATCTCTTCTCATGTTCCACCAAGTTGATTATTATTCAAATCTGGAACAGCTCTTTCCTTCTCCTGGGAAATGTAAAGTACAACTGATTTCAAATGAATACAACATACTCTTTGACCACATCTGATTATTAATATACCATTATCTGGAGAAAAACTATACCATGCAGTGTTTCCGCTGCTACAAAATAGTCATCTGCTGTGGGATTTCAGAATTTTATGAAATGTCATGCCAATCTGTCCTGGTGCCACTTTAGACACGACTCTGCTGGTACAATAAACTGTCCGCTCCACTTCACTCAGAAGAACGGCCGTCCGCGATCTCTCCAACAACTAACAAGTGACAGGTCATCAATCCCTTGTGAAGTCATGACAGCTTATCGAACAGGTGCGAGAGCGCAGCATTTCCTCCTCAGGTACAGAAAACGCAGAGAAACGAAAGTCGAGAGTGATAGAGTGCAGCAGGACAGAACGTACCGAAGAACGAGGGGGAAAAGGGAGCATTTGAATTTGAAACTTGGTACTTTCTATTTCTCCGAAACAAAAATTGTCAACAATGTTAGTAACGAGCAATTTTACTTTGAAAGTTCTAATCGGAAGTTCTGTTTTTACTCTTGCTAGCTTGATACTGGTGGTGATATTAGCCTGGTTTCGATAGAGCCTTATAGAGCTGTTCTTTAAAAAACAATGAAAGTGCTCTCAGCCAAGCAGCAAACTTTGACACTGCTAATATACAATGTCCTCCAAGTACTAGGACAAAGGCATTTTCTCTTTCTTTGGCTCAATACTCCAAAAGTTCAATAAATATGTTCCAAAGTTTGTTTTGCAGTCAAGTGTCATTTTAATTCATATTTGTAAAGCACCTAAACTGATATTCCCAACCCTATGATGGCGTGTGCAGCGGTATGCCGGCGACACGGGCACACCCAGGTATGCACCAAAAACACTCACTGCTGGAAAAAATCCTACAGGAAACACTGTCATGAGTTTGTGAATTCTTACTCATGGTGAAGGGTATAACAGATTAAAGAACATAAGTGAGATTAACTCAACCTGACCAAACCAGGGTGCCATTCTTAACGTCTCACAGGCTATTACAGGGAATTATTTTTGGATGCGCACAGCCAGTCAAACAACTCATCTACTGTATGAAACACTTTCCAGATTTATTGAGCAAATCTATTTAATTCAGCTCATTTCAGCTTTTCATTTTTTCTTGTGCTGGGGACAAAGGAAGCCAAATAAATAACCTGGAATGATGAGAAAGCCATTGGTTCTTGCATTAAAAAGCAGATCAATAACATTGGGGTGGGGGTGGGTGACCCCAGAGGATGCAAACACATAATCAGTGTATCAGCATTCTAATGGACTTCTCTCTTGGCTTGTCAGAACAACTCAATCAAACATCCAACACTGCCCCTTTAGCAAGGAGCCCCTGTGGCCCCCTGACGAGGAGGGGCCCATCCACCTCAATCAGTGTGGGTGATGTAGATGGATCTACCGACATGCATACCACGAGAGCATATGCACCGACACACACACACAAACCAAGGTGAGGTAAAGGCAATTCATGTTTCATAGGTGGCCATGCATCACACCTCAGCACTGATTGACAGATGGCATCAGGAGAGCGTCCCATTCTCTCTCACACACAGCAGGCAGACAGAACAACTAAAAAGAACAAGGAGGGAGGCGATGGTTCACTCTCAAGGACAAAGATGAGCGCAGCAAAGAAAGTACTTTGAGATTCAACTAAAGGCAATAGGGAGACTGTGGTCTATCTATTTACTTGCACCTCAAGCCCCTCCGTTCCACCCTTACTACAGGCCCGGGTATAACAAAGCTAGAACATTTCCAAAGCAAACTGAATAATTTCCAATTCAAATTAGTCCAGGAGCGGTGGATGAGATAGGCCAGCCAGTCTCTGTCCGTCTCTCATGTATCCAGTACCTTCCATGTTAAGGAGTTCAGATCTGTCTTATACGCATTCTCCTCACTCCTCTGCCTTCCCAGGACCATACTGAAAAGGGACATTGGGCCTGAAATGCTCGTTAGTGTGGCCTTGCATTCAAAAGTACGAGCTCGATTTTAATGATGCGTGCGTGTGTTCAAGTGCATTATTGAGTGTCAGAGAGATAGGCTGTGTGTGTGTGTACGTGTTCGAGTGCAATTGTGTGTGTATGTGATTAAGTCGGCGAGCAATGGTTTTGGCGAGACAGAGAAAATGAGAGTGAGTGAAGTGCATGTTACATTATACAGCATGCGTCTCCAAAAACCACTGGGGATGAAACCATCCTCAAGCGATATAAACTCAATGAAGGGGAATGACTTATTTCGCACCATTGGATTACGCAAACACAGCACATGGCACAACTTGGACACAGTATACGTTTTATCTTGCGGACCCACCGCATCAATATCGATGCTCGAATGAGAGGATGGAATGACATGTGGCTTTCTGAGTGTTTGATTTGCAAATTAATGGGTCTCGGTTTAGACTGATGAGATTCGTACCGCACTTTAACTCTCCTTCAATCTCAGCTCTAATTGTTGGGATTAAATTCTCTGCTAACGTGGAGTCTTGGAAGGTTACTGTGCCAGTTTCCTACTGCCATCTGACACATACCCATGACCTTGTAATACTCATTACCATTGTCATTCCTCTTCTTCCTGCTGTGCCCTGGCACTTGGCGCGCACACACACACACACAAATGCACATAACCATTATTGGGGCTTACAATCTGAATGGCATGGGTAAGCAGCTTGAGTTGTCAAGCTTCAAATGTGTCAGCCATACAAAGGGTCGCTGGATTGTGCTCCAGAACTAGAAAAGGGCTACTGCGAAAGGGTGGGAAATTGCGGCTATTGGCAATAATGAAAATACACACTTGTAAACACTGGTATCAACACATAGGAAATAAAATACATAGGGGAAAAACGATATAAGGGATGTTGGTGTACTTGAAAACACAGGCACCGACAGCCACCCACAAACTCACTACAGAAACAAACACACAAATGTTTTCACGTACACACACCCAGGCTTATACGTTGTGCATCCATTCTCGATTTTCTGGTGTCAGACCTTGTAATTTGGCCAACCAGCACTTTATCTCAGGACGAATTTGTCACGATACTTGCCCTTCAACTCACAAACACTCTCTCTCTCTCACATACACAATAATGTGACAGTGATGATCGGAAGATTGCATGTGTAACGATGTGACACACACACACACACACACAGGTATATGGCCAAGCACACAAATGTTCGCCAACAAAGAGGAATTGCAATGGCAACTGAGAGAATAGTCTATATTGAGACTCCTGCACATTACACATAGACATAAACACAACATATATGTGTGTGGGTGATGATGGCACTGCCACTCACTCTGCTTGATCAGCCTCTTGTCTGCCACGAGGACATTCTCTGCGTCAACAACGATGACTTTGCCGTCACGTGGGCCCACAGCAAAGTTGTCGAAGCTGACGTCAAGCAGATAGAGGGCAAACTCAAAGTCGTTGTTGGTCAGCTGCTCTGCGATGTCCATCAGCTGACGCGCCAGGTCCACCCTCTTCTCCCACGGTGCGTTGTAGAAGCTCCACAGCTCCTCGCCCACGTAGTTGACAGCTACCACGCGCCCGCACGCTCCCAGGTACTTGGCAAACGGCCACCCTTCATCAGACGGAAAGCTCTGGAAAGAAGGAGAGAACAGGGAACAAAGACAGTTTAAGAACACAGAAAAAAGGAGTCTGACTGTTTAGTGCAGAGTCAGTCAAGAAGCCCCGTTGGCTTTGAAAAGAACAGGCTACCACATGAACTGAGAGAACCTTCTGAATGTCAGAAACTATTTGTTTCACTTACACAAAAATCAGGGGCACTGTGCGTGTGTGAAGCCTTGGGTACTCTTGATACACCATTCTATAGTTGAAAATCTGCCAAAGCATCACGTGAAAATGAGCCAGCAGTGGGTATAAACAGATTGGATTTAATAAAAGGAAAAGAGCTAGTTTTTGTTATAGTCCTACAGCTATGGGCTGCTGTGCTCAGTGGTTCCAGAGAACTGATGAGGTGATTTGTGGTAGCAGCAGTTAACAGAAAAGCCTAATGTGTGATGCAGCAGCAGGGCATGTGATGCAGCAAACTGCTGCATGATGTTGGCTAACTGACTTGTTGGCACAGTTTGGGTGTCCTGACAATAAATTGCCGTGTATTACAAGTTAAAACTGGTTAATAATACCCTCATGTCTCAGATTGTATCGCCATTGTTCCTTCAGGTCATACGAGCCAGTGGTTTCTACCTGCGTAGCCGCAGATTACAACAAGGCAGGGAAGCAGATAAACAAGAACATGTACACACAAACGTACACACATGCCATCATCTGCAATAACTCAAAATCAATTATGATCGTCTGGACAGGCACGCACACGCACACACACACACAACTCAAATGAGGCGAGTGTGAAGCAGCTGTAGTTGTCGAACTAGCCAGGCCTCTAAGGGACTGGATTCTGTATGTCTCATTACCGCTTCCTCTCGCTCTCCTTGAGCCTCAGTGTCTCCGGTTTTTCCTATATCTATCTCTCCTGTCTATCTCCCTTCTCCCGGTCTGGTTCATAACCAGGGCAATTACAGATGAGGGGCGGACAAATTAATGGAAAATAATAGAACGAAACCCTTTCTTTTTTTTTACTGCCCACCTGAGTTGTACTAAGAGTGACATACGTCCCATCTGTTACGACAAACACCCTGACTTAATGATACCCCACAATCCCTACATAACAAATCTGTCCTAGGCTGCAGTTTCAGTATCAGGCAGCCGCTGCACAGACAGACAGAGAAAGGTGTGCTCATGTTTCACACCAGCTTCGCTAACCTTCCCTTCCTGAAACCGGCAGAGAAGACACCATGTCACTGCAGGTAAGGTGTGAACAATCGTGACCATTGGCTCTCACCGTACACTTGTGGTAATTCAATACTTCACCGGCTTTCAATTTCTGTAGAGAAGGGTTTTTAAATATGTATGGCTGCCCTCACTGCGTTTAAACTTTAATGAAATACAAATTATTTAAAAACATACATCTTAAAACCCACTGGCCACGCAGCTGCTGTATCCCAAAGACAACTGCTGGACTCCTGCCACGCTGGAATTGTGGTACTGAGGTGGTGCATGCGATAGCTCAGCGAATGGAAGAACACACAACGATTTGTAGGTTCACTAGTGCACATTTATCCAGAGTCGAGATTTTCAGTTGAGGCCAAGGCTGCCTAGGAAGGGGCCTTTTATTGGACACACAACTATGAACATTTCTTCACACCAAATAGAGATCTTAACTTGTGACCACTTCTTACGTCTACAGAGAAAGAGAGGCTGACTTTTATAACATATTACAGTCTGATTAAGTGGTACAAATCATAGGACCATCTCTTGTTCTCATCAGTTTCAAAAAAAAGAACCACCACCAAGAGATGAGGACACTGATAAGTTGCAGTGTGGTTGAGCCTATTTCGCTGAGGAGACAATCTCAGACGTGGCCAGCCGATAGATTCCCATTAGAATCTCCCATTAGAGAATTTAACAGGCTAAATATCTAAAATGGCTTCCTAATTTCGGAAATTGGTATATTAAGATTAGGTGAAGCTGGATCAGTTGGTGGTACATCCCAATTAGGCCCGCTTCCCTCTGACACAGATTCAAACCTCAGGTCGCTTTATGTTGCTGTAAATCTAAGCGGCTCTTGACAGAAGTTAGCCTGTCCACTGCTATGACTAAACCTGCTTTGTACAACAACACTTCCCCCCAGGGTAGATGGATAGACACGAGGGGGGAGAAAGAGCACTATGGAGACGGCAAATAGAAGAGACAAACAGAGTGTCTTGCGCTTCTCCGCTCCAGTGGACAGGAGGAATAAACCAGCAAAGACCTGCCTGCTAAACACATCTCTCGGTCTTTGTTGTCAGGTTGCAGCGTGAATGGGTGCAAAAGTAGAGCGACGGCAGATGGGGGTTGGCTGATGGGAGGGAGGGGAAAGATGGATGCCCCAAGGCTACTCTCAGACAGTCAGCGGCTGTTATGAGAAAGCCTTCATGTCCGTCCGGCCCTCATCCGTGGCTCTTAACAGATGTCGCTCATTCACCACCCTGACAGGCTCGTTGTGCTGCCTCGATTACCATGGTCTTAACAACTCATAGCTACATACATGCCCTTTGACCTGTCCAATATTACAGTTTTATCACCAACAAGCTTAATGTTGAGAACCACTGGAAAGTGTAGGCAAGCACGTGGAAGTGGGCACCTGAGCTTTTGAGTCAAACTCACCTATTGTAGAGGCTGATAAATAATCCACATGTCCCACCAACCATTCTCCCTTAGCGCTCTTTAAACGGTTACTCTGCAGAAGTCATTAACGTCTGCAATGAGGTGTTGAGGGCGGCGAAATAAATTGGAAAGCCGAGCCTAATATTACATCCACTGCACTTTATCTCCGAGCAGACATGGGAGGTATGTGTGTGCGTAGGGACTGCACAGGTAGTGAATTTTACCAGTCGTCTTCCAATGATGGTTATGGTATTCAGAAACGCTGAGGATGCAAAATTGCCAATGACACAACCCAGCAACTTTAACTGCTTCAAAAGGTCTTATGACTCCTTGCTCTTGTCAATGAATAAAGACCCGCCGTCTCCTGCTTAGCAAAATCTTTAACACATACAACCTGCTGTAAAATGCATCTCTTATTTATTCTACACATTTCCGTTTTCCGATTCCTTGCAATGTTACAGAAATAATGAACATGACTCAGGAGACAATCATAGCAGGGGCAGAAAATATACCTAAAAATCCGTAAAAATGACCTTCCCGTGAACTCTAGGCCCAAATCTAACTAATCTAATCTTCATGATTGTACCAGTGCACTACAGTAGCTCAAACTGGGAGTGTGTGCGCCTTTCTCTCCCCTCCCTGTAATACTGTAGACACACTGGCACCCTCTTGGGGGAAGATTGGAGTGGGCTGAAATGAAACAGGGCCACAGACAAATGGGCAGCCT
>OMOT01052922.1:12440-22648 GCA_900312575.1 Acanthochaenus luetkenii
GAAACTGTATCCGAGTGCATGTGAATGAGAATGTGCAACGTGACCAGGGCTGATAACAAGCTCTATTCAGAGGCAGAGTAAACATGAGCGTCTCCCAAGATATTGCCTTGGCTGGTCTGCAAAGAACAGTGGTCCATCACACACACAACACAAACATACAGAATCTCACAGCAGTGTTTATAGCTGCAAGGTTTAAAAGGAATCAGTTTCCTTCATCCCACAACCGCAACCACTTCTCACACATTACAGACAATGGAAATTAGTAGTTTGCCGCAAACGTGTTTTATGTGTGCAGCTAGTGCTTCCTTGTTAAAAGCCCTGGGCAGAGTGCGGTGAAAATTCTCAACATTTTCCGCCCTCGTCAGAACCCCTCCGCTTCACAGCAAACAAGTCCGGACAGGACTCATCAAGAGTCCGAAGATCACATGGTGAAGTTGAGGAAGCATGGCGGACAGATGCACTCAGTCAGACACAACAACAACAGCAGCAAAAAAACTTTCAACCTGTCACTGCAAAATGAACATTACACAGCCTGTTTATCAAAGGGGCTTAGCGTTAAGGAGTCACATCTGCTTTGCTAGGCCAGGACTGGCAAGCTGGACTTGAAAATCATCCCTTTAATGTGCAGCCCTCCTGTTGACCTTGTGTCTGGAGGATGTGTGGCTGGCCCCGTCTGGCATTTTGCTGGCCATTTTAAAACCCAGCCAGTCAGTCCACAGCGAGAGCTCGGCCCCAAAGGGGAGCTGGCACTAACTCCTCAGCCTGGCACACATGGTGCTACCCCTTTCTTCTTACTTTCTCTCTTCTCCCAGCAGATTGTGTCATATTTCCAGAGGACCTTTAATACATTTATAAAATAACCAAAATCAATGAATATTTTTTGTGACAAAGATGTATCATTGGATAACTCAAGACTGCCATGATATACATGTTCTTTACAAGTGTATGTAAACTTTTGATCACACATACAAATATATATATATAGAGGGAAAAAAGGAGAACGGAGGGTAGTGAGAAACAGAGACTGAAGTGTACGTATCTGAATTTAGAACAGGCCCTTCCTCTTTCTGTACCAGAGTTGCGGTTCAAAGAGTGCAAAGTCACAGTATGTGCAGCTGGCAGCAGGCTTGGGAAAGACAGACAAAAAGAGACTGGTGTGCATGTGTGTAGAGCTATGGATACACAAACAAACAATAAGAAAGTACGAGCACAAAAACCACTGAGCTCAACTGTGAAATCATGACCAAGGGGACAGGCAGAGAGAATGAGTAAGACCATGAAGGCTTGAGAAAGAATGACTGTGTGCATGATTCAGTGGGCTCAGTGACGGAAATGGGTTAGCTAGGTCGCACGATGTGCAGGCCTCTGCTCTGTGGAGAGAATGGGGGCAGGATGAGAAATGAGAGCACGGGACAGTGCAACTAGGGGTTGCTAGTATACACCCTGCCACTAGCTGATAACTGAAACCCCTGCCGACCTGAATCTAAGCCATGGTGCGCAGAGGCACCTCATAAATCCCTTCTGCTGGAAGAGGAGGAATGTATTAAGTCATAGGCAGTGGTGTTGACTCAGTCTAGGTGGTATTGCCGCCCACACCGGTGGGGAGGAACCCAAGCGAAACTTGGCCTCAGACCTGAGGGTTGTGGGTTTGAGGCATACATCAAGGGTTGTGTATTTCAGAATAGGCACCAACTATACTAGGGGAACTACACTAAGGCAGCAGGGTGGCGTAGCGAGTAGGGAGACTGTAGCTGCTGTAGCTGACCCTGTACTTCGACTTCCCTGCAGAACAGGGCAAGCTAAAATAAGTGTCACACGTGCTAGAAAAGACAGTGATGGAAGCGGTTAGCCTATGAGCAGCCCCCTTAGCAACTAGTTTAGATGTTAACTTGTTGGTGGCTCTTCTGTAAGTGAATAGAGCTTTAATAATGGTCTTTAATAATTATGAAGGTTTGAATACTAGCCTCCAGTGCAAGAGATTCTCCGACAGGAGCTTGGTGCCGGACACTTTAATGTAGCAGTCAATTATATTACTGCAGGCTAGCCAATGTGATAAGAGGCATGTTCTTACAATAACATTAGGCCCTGGGCTCTAGAGGAGAGCATAGTAAAGAGCCACTTGTTACTGGCCCATATTGGTTGTGGCCATCTAAAGGGGCCCTGGGAGAGTTATGAATGGGGTTAGCGTTAGCCACTCTAGTGTTGCAGAACTGGGTCTTGAGGAGCTGGGCATGAGGGAGGTTGGGGGGGGTGGGCTGTAACACTAGGAAGGCTGGGGGATGGAGAAAACTAAAAAAGGGGTGGGTGGTGTTCAGCCATTGGCATTTACCTAACCAAACACAGCTGTCATGTGTGTGCATGGAGAGCAAGATAGAGGGAGAAAGAGTGGGCAAAAGAGAGAGTGGGAGAAAGAGAGAAAGGATTATGGTAACACAAGCAGCCTGGCTCATTCAAATGGGGCTTGTGTAACACATTCTCTCTCCCCTCCTCTTCCTCCCTTTGCACCAGGGCCTCCACCCAGGGAGGGCAGCCAAAAGAGGGGAGTCGGGCCCAGATAACTCCCTGTCTTATCCTAACAGGATTCAGTCTGTACACAAAGGCCTAAAAGAATAATGAAAGGGGGTTTGGGACCACTTGAAGCAGGGTTAAGCGGCATACACAAGCCCATATCTTATGTGCTAAGAGCATCATAATCCCCCAGACCAAAAAACGAAGGTACTAATCACAGACTAGCAACTTAAAATACTATTTACCGGTGGATCTCGGTCAGTGAGCTGGCCCCAGAGACTGAGGGATCTTGCTTAAGTGTGGATAGAATGCAGTGTCTGTGATTAAATGAAAACAAAACAATAAAGAGGCATGCCCCAGAAAGCTGGACAATAAGATTCATACCGTTTACTTTGGGTTAGTTTCCCAAAGTGGATGAAAATCATATTAGATTATGCCGAGCCGTATTAAATTAACAGCGAGGCATGGAGGCACTCTTACCATCAAAAAAAAGCAAACAAGCA
This sequence comes from Acanthochaenus luetkenii, assembly GCA_900312575.1. Classification (NCBI taxonomy): domain Eukaryota; kingdom Metazoa; phylum Chordata; class Actinopteri; order Beryciformes; family Stephanoberycidae; genus Acanthochaenus; species Acanthochaenus luetkenii. Next base: position 15,452 of record OMOT01052922.1, read on the forward strand.
GCTAGTGCGTTTGCTCAGCGTAAGTTATTGAATGTCGACACAGGCCGTAACCATTGTGGCTCTGACCCCTCACAAGACACGGTCAATGCCAGATTGAGATTGCAATTGATTGGCTGCTTGTACATATCATTGAGGGAAAAGGACGTGGATAGAGCTTCTATGATATTAAGTACAGCTCCCTTGACATGAAGCAGGGCAGAATAACCTGGTGTCAAACGAAGACAATTATTGGAACCTACGACTTCAGTAACTATTAAATACAATTGCATCAATAACAGAGTATTATGTTTGATTTTCTAAATTCTGGTTTTATCATGTACAGCTAGCACAATGTTCCTGTAGAGCTACTGCAGTCCAATGGGATTTAACGCTCACAGCTGCTTTAAGTCACAGCATGTGCAGTATAACAGTTTTCATTTTGTTGTGAATGTTTACTTTCACATTTGCGTTAAAATGCTGCTGTCCAAAAAATGAGATCAGGTCAGCTGATGTATCAGTATAAGACTGTTCTTGGGGAACAGATATTGTGTGAGAGCCTTGTGTCTCCTGAAGAACATGTCTTGGTGTCAGGTAAGGCCAGGGTGTTGAACTGGGTGGTGGGGAGGGGTGGTGGCTCCGTGGAATGTGGGGAGAGACCGTAATAGAAAGAGAGAACAGGGTGTCTGGGAGAGCAACCATTTGAGTCTGGAGATGAGTACCCTTGACTGAGTTAACCCCACAGGATTGTCACATCCTATTCTCAGCTTCACTGAGCAAGACAGGGCTGAGGACCAAAAAGGTGTGCAAGCACAGTCACATGCTCCTGGCTAACTCACCCGAGCTTAATGATTTGGGAGCGAGGGCTAGGGTAAATCGTTCTAATTTAGATAATCATTAAAGTTTGGTGGAGGTTTGGGTTGTGTAATTACCTTGCCATGATGCAACTCCAAATAGTGGCAAGATATATTCTATAGTTGATGAAAACTTTATAACCCAAAATAGTGTTCATTTCTCTGCCCATAGACTTACATTGCACGGAGAAACATGTCTCAAGGCACACGTTGAGCACACAAACTAACGTGAACAAAGTGGATTCTGCCAACGTATAAAATAACAAAACCCGGTTCCGCGTTTTTAAGAAATAAAAATGTCAAGATCCAAGACCGCATCACTGTGCATGTTATTGCACTTGTAAATAATTATTATATTATTATTATTATAATTACCTGATTGGTCGAAATGTCTACACTCATTCCTGAACCAATAACAAACAGGTGATTTGGTCTCGGAAGCTACCTACCGGATCTTCTTCCCAATTAAAATAGTAAAATCAACAGTTAAATATTTTCATTTCCAAAAAACGCTGAACCGGGTTTTGCTATTTTATACATTGGCAGAATCCGCTTTGTTTGCGTTCGTTTGTGTGCCAAAGGTGTGACTTTGAGACCCGTTTCACTGTGCAATGCAACTCTATGGGGAGGGAAATAAACACTAATTTGGATTATCACGTTTTCATCAACGGAGCAACTACTGAAGATCTCTCGCCAATATTTGGAGTTACATCATGGCACGGTAACTACACAACCCAAACATCGACCAAACATTAATTATGCTTTAAGGCTAGTCCAGGCATAGTCTATCAAACATGACCATCATTTGAGGTGCTGAGGCGCCCGACATGTATTGCGTAATAGGCGCCGCGTATGCAAGTCGTAATAAATCCATAATCAAATGCAAAGCCGTCTCCTGGTCTATATAGTCTTAACGTTTTGTCAAGTAACAACTATCTTTTTCCACTACAATGGCAAATGCAATTTCAGATAAAGCTCAACTAGAAAAATAAGGGAAAAAACATTACTCACTTTTAATGAGAACCAAGCTATTGTCGTATCAAGAGCTATGTATTTCTGCATGCAAGTTCTCTGGTTGTGGCAGGGACTACATAATAAGCATAGTAACAAAGAGACGTTGGCAAATCTAAGAAAAACAAGGTATGTTTATTTTCCCCAGGTCAGCATTTCCATTACATTTTATGGGAAAAAAAAAAAAAACTGGTTAAGGTGACAAGGGAGGGAAAAAAGATGTGGTTGCGAAAAGGGGCTTCTCATTTCACAAGGATTTCTTGTTTGGCTGTCGTCATTTTGTCTGCCAAAAATATGTATTCCCCGAAGCCAAATCCACGTGACGTGAGGAGTGGGGGGTGGGGTGTGTGCGCTTGTATTCCGCAGAGCACACAGAAAACGCATTGTTGGCCAAATCTGAAACAACACAGCAGATTTTTTTTTTCCCCACTAACAAAGAGGGTCTGGTTTCTCATACTGAAACAGGGCCGATTTACTGCCCGTGGCTTCAAAAGACTGGAAACAGAAGCCATTCTAGAGTGCAGCGCGCTGAGCAGACAACAATTTATTCACATTATTCAGCTGAATAAAGCCAGAGGGAGAGAGAAACCCCCAAAAAACATAACACTCGCAACCAATGACAGTAGGAAAACGTCTAGTCTAAATATAGCACAGTTGAATTATAGAGGAAGCGATTCTGGCCTCTCCAACTTGCTGAGGAGTTGTGAAACTACATTCAGGCAAGTATCCGTCTAGGCCTAACAAGAGGAAGTGTGATATACAGTCAAAACGGAGATCAGATTTCATCAAATGACTGGTGATAAAACGTAGTCTACATTCTTCTATCTTTTGTTTGAACTAGTCGCCATACACTAGCACTCTGGCAAAAAAGGAAGAATGAGACCATGGTGTTGTAGTACAGCACATCTTCTGTTCAATCTCTACAGACACCATTAATTCTTTATAGTCTTCTGCTACCCAACATTGTGTGAAGGGTCTCTCGGTCTCTAAGCAAATGTTCTCCTCATATTTGAGTTCAGTGATGCTGAGAACAGTCAAAAGATCTATGGCTTTTTGAGTTGTCTGGCACTCTCTAAATTAGTCAGCCCCACAATCCATGCCCACCATCTATATCTTAGCCCTCTCCTGGTGCTGGTGAGTATTCAGACCCACAGGTCACAAGTTCAGGACCAGATCAACAATTAATGAGTCCCTGTAAACATGCAATGGGAACTCTGCACAAGGAGTGATGAGAGTTGTGTAAAATGTGCGCACATAGTGCATTTGTGTGTGTGATGTGGAGTGTAGTTGTGTACACGATAGGAAAGGGAATGATTCACCAAGGCTCTGAACTGAGGCATAATGGCATTAAAACACTAATGGAATTATCTGGCCAGAGTTTGTGGAGCGCACACAAGGGACAGGCAAAAATAGAGGACGACAGACAGAAGAGACAAAAGACTAAGGAAAGAGGAGAAAGAGAGTAGGGGGAGGGAGCGACCACACAAGGCTAATCAGATTTTATAGATCGACTGGACTAACGGGCAGATCTTGTCTTTTGTCCTCCGAAATCCCTGGAGGTGTCCGGCCCTGGGGGGGTGGGGGTGTTGGTTGTTTAGGTCAGCGTAAGTTATTGAATGTCGACACAGGCCGTAACCATTGTTGCTCTGACCCCTCACAAGACACGGTCAATGCCAGATTGAACTTGAAATTGATTGGCTGCTTGTACGCATCATTGAGGGAAAAGAATGTGGATGGATCATCTATGATATTAAGTACAACTCCTTTGACACGAAGGAGGGCGGGATAACCTGTTGTCAAAGGAGGACTTATTGGCACCTACGACTTCAGTAGCTATTAAATACAATTGCATTAATACTGTATTTTTTTTATTCTGGTTTCATCATGTACTGCTAGCACAATGTTCCTGTAGAGCTTTTGCAGTCCAAATGGGATAAACTCTCACAGCTGATTTAAGTCACAGTATAAGATAGTTTTTATTTTGTTGCTATTACAGGACATTTTTGTGTCAACTTCATCTGACAAAATCTCTAATAATTATGTATATTTTGTGCTGTAAGGCTGAAAGTGGTAATAAAAAAAAGGTCAAAACAATTATTTTTGAAAAAATAATTAAAAGATAAACAATATTGGTGATAATAACAATGAGCAGCACTGTAAGAGATTCCTTCAAGTGCAGTCTCCCACAAAAGACCAGGATTCAATGGACAGATGCGTTAAAAATAACAACTCCATTTACAGATGCACCCCTGAATAATTCAAAACTGCCCTACATATAGTGTTAAATATGCAGTACTGCCGTTAACCAAAATCTCCACAGAACTTCAACCCTTCTCCAAACTGAGCAGGGGAATGTTTGAGCTCTTAAATAGGAGAGATGTAGCCCTAGACTTTAGGGAGGGTCTAGTGGCTTGTATCAGATCTATGGCAGAGGAAGGAAAAGGAGGATTCCCACCCTGTAATTTACTGGGGGCTTGGTTAGCCAACACCCTGGCCTACTACTGACACTCTATTCTCCTGAAGGCTCTTTCTCCTTCAAGGGCAATTCGGGCACTGTGCATCATCACCCACTGAAACACCTGGTGCCATAGATCAGCTGATAGATCGCTCGCTCTTTATTAAGAGGAGGAATTTTTTTGAACCATTATTTTCATGGAACATTAAAAGAGAAAAAACAAAAAAGCCTCAACTGCCGCCACATGTATGTTGCTATGAACAGGAAAACTATAAAAACGGAAGACATTAAAAAGATCTCAGTACCTGTAGTACAAGCGGCTCCGGATTGAATGCCAAGGTCATGAGCAGCTGCATCCTCTCTGTGTCCTTGAGGTTCTTGAGCAGGAAGCTGCCTGAGTCTTTGGTCTCAGCATACCTGCGGACCACACGGTCCAGCAGTCTCTGAGAGGGGCAGTGCACCAGATCAGACCAGCCCTCCACCACCTCTGGAGTGAGCAGACGAACATCCCCGTTGAGCCGGGCAAATTCAGTCTTGTACATGGCCTGGATGAGGTCACAGCGTGGCCTGCCCGTGGCCCTCTTGCAGATTTTCTGGTCTATGTCAGCCAGTTCCTGGTTGGAGCCAAGCCGTTTGAGCACCACTCGACGGGTGCCCTCCCTGGGCTCACCATACTGAGCAAAGTAAACATTCTTCACGTTGAAGACATCTAGGAATCGTAGACGACCCCAGGTCTCAAAGGACACCTGGCCGTTCATGAACTTGCGGCACCAGCTGGTGCCAAAGCAGGCGGGACACTTGTTGAGGTTGATGAAGCGTCTGTCAGTGAGCTCATTCTTCTGGAAGGAGGCGAACAGGTTGTGAGTGTTCATCAGCAGGATGACAAACAAGCCCACCACCAATAGGAGCTTCAGACAGCGGTAGAGGCGGCCAAGTTTGAGAGGCAGGAACCGCAGCATGTTGGAGCAGGATGGGGAGGGGACCTTGAGGGATAGGGGAAAGACGATTGTCAAGGGGCTAACCTCAATGCCTCTCCGTCATGGTGTACTGGGGTACCTTCTAAAGCGGCAGGCAGGGTCGAGGATGGCACAGCTGCCCCGTGCCAAGCTCTGGCAGAGGCCGGTAAGTCATGTTCTCCCTTCTTAGTGTGTGTGCAACCTCGAACTAGCAGGCCTGAAATCAAGCAAAGAGAGCAAGAGAGAAACACATTACATCAGGGCAAATGAAAAGGCTACATTTCACAACAGTTGGGTCACTGAATGTGGCCCTTTTGGTCATGGATAACAAGTGAAAAAGGCTCATCTAATTTTTCCACCTCTGGGCCTGCAACTTGAACCAAACATGCAACAGAATTGCTTGAGTTATTTGAGAGAATTCATTACATTTGAGCCGAAACGAGACGGCCCAGAGCCAATGCAATAAACCTGCCTGTTCCCGTTTGCGCCTGTTCTCTTTGGGAAATCACTTCTTACAACCCCCAATATTTAGAAAATTATAAATAAAAGTATGGAAAATGGAGGAATAAATTGTCAGTGATTAAATTAAGAGGCAATGTACAACATCCTCTCCCAGTATAAATACAGTGGTCTGGACACTGAAGATGATTCAGAGGACCTCACTCTGCAGCTATAGGAGCATCCACCAGTTTGGCCCCTGATGCACTGCGAAATAACAAGCCCTCTGCATACTGTAACAGTAACACAAATCTAGTCATATTTGTTCTCTCTTCAAACGGAAGATCCTCTCTTTGCATTGTGTCACGCTGGGTGTGGTTGGACCTTTAAATCAAGAGTTGCCCTGCTTGGTTTTAATCAAGCTTTGAAGTTGTCTCTTTGAAAATGGCTGGGATTACTAAAATAACATCAGGGACTTATCTATTTAAAAAATATAAATATTACCAAAAAAAGCACTTCCCTAGTCATGGTGTGAATGCATCTGTTAGGCAGGTTGATGTCAGCAGTGAAGGGAATGGTAATAACTAAAGCATGGGCCCAGAGTACAAGGACAGAACAATGCTCCCAGAAAGCCCCCCACAGTCCACCCATGATAAAGCCACGTTATACCCCATATCAGCTATTTATCAATGAGTCTTCAGAAGACGAAAGAGACAATGGCTCTAACCATGCAAATTGGCCGCCATCAATTAGAGCTCATTAGGACATGCCTATTAGGATAGCTGACTTGAGAGGGAATGGCTAAAGAGCAGGCACACTGGTGTGATTAGTGTGCGTGTCGATGGGTTCCTTGCATTTCACATTCAGATCGAAGTGGCTGAGATCTGGAAAGGCATGGGGCTGAAGGCAGCCAAGATAACAGTGGCTGTAAGAGATGTGCGGCTGTGGAGTGTGACAAGGGGCAAGATAAGAAGCTGAAGACACAAGTTCTTGCCTCACACCTCCGTCTGAAAATACCTCCAGTAGATCAGGCCATGGGAACAAAATACAGCATATCAGGGACGTGCGGTCAGGGGAGGCAGAGTTGAATATTAATATTTGTCCACTGATCTTTATGTATGACTAATTTCGAACATTTTTAGTCAAAATCGCTGAATTTGCGTAGTTCCTGTTACAGGGGTGAAACGCGAGGTGCGGCAACAACGAGCCGAGCTTCACCTCTGAATGCGCAATCCATATCAAACTGGGATGATACATGCAATTGGCCCGTGCCTGTTGCCGTATCTCTGCATTTCGCCAATATAATGTTTGCAGATACGCTTATATACCCGGATTATCCACAGTCTGACAAATGTCTTTAACCATTAAAGATTAATGTTCGTAAGTGACATATTTAGGTTTGCTGATGGGACATAAGACCGCAGTGAAAAGGCACAAGGTGAACCAAGTAATATTTTTGATTCATTGAAGGGGGCGTACGTGAGCCAACAGGTGCTTGTTGCTGCTG
>OMOT01052924.1:0-10857 GCA_900312575.1 Acanthochaenus luetkenii
CTTCTACATCCCTGGTTATTACTGTACGTACACGTTGTGCTCCCCTGCCTTCCGGTTATGGAAACAGCAAACACAGTCAGCAGCACCCTGCAACAAATAAGACCTTGTTGCAAAGGAACTGCCCTTTTGCCAAATGTAAATAGGTCCAGATCCTATGAGTTGCTGTATTCCAGACACAGGTAGAGTTTCAGGGGCAGTAAGGTGCACACGTGAACCTTACTGCCAGCAAAGGTTTGTGACCTGCTGGGTCTATGACAAACTAAATGGAAAGCGGATACTTTCCCCTTCAAGAGTTTACCTAAACTGTACGCAAATCCTTTAGACAAATTCTCTTTTTTGCCTTTAAGGCATGTTCACTGTTATGCACTATAACGCCGGTGTGCGTAGGGCCGTAGGCTGTCTTCATTATCTAACAGTGCACAAAAGTCCATGCATGCTGGCGGATGGTGGGTGTCAGTCAGGCTACCCGAAGAACTTTAGTCCGATCGTAAGGCTGCGGTTATCTGTGAGGTTTCAACATACACCACTACCTAGATATCTGCCGTGTGCAGGCTGCCTGTACTTCCCTGTTCCTTGTTTAGGCCTCAAACAAACTGCAGTTGATGGATACACAGGGACTTGCCAGCCGTCAAGATTAGACGGGGCTCTGACACTTTGTAATAGTCTTTATACACACGTGAACCAGCGTCATTTCCATAAATCTATGGCTATCTATCTATCACTATCTGAACACGGATCTCCGTGCCCCTTTTATTTCAGCGTATAAAGGAGTGTATTGGCATTTCCCCCCAAATTGTTTTCTCTTCCTGTTCATGATAAACCAAACACCTTTTATTGTCTAATGTCTATTGTTGGTTGTTGTCTCTTGGTTTTGTGACTCAGTGGTTTCCCGTACATGACCACACACACCATGATCGCATAACCTTGAATCCTCACTCAGGGAATAAAGAGTTTAAATCCGTGTATAGCCAACGTATTCTTTACAGAAATAGATCTGAAATAGACTCTATACTTTACAGAGATTGAAATTCAGTCGATGAATTTTTAAATGCCCAATGCATGCTGGGATAGGCTCCAGCCCCCGCATTTTTAACACTCTTGTTAGGTCCACTTGACTAGAACATTCTCTTGATACATGAATGACCTATGGATAAGCATTGTAAGTGTGGCATAATATTAGGTACTCTGTCTCTAATACACCATTTACATACAGTACATCAGCAAACAACACAATATAAATACAAAGTGTGTAAACATAAGGTACTCAAATAAGTTTTTTTTGTTGTGTTAAAGTATTGAGTCATGATATGTGGTATGTCATTATTTGCACAGCAGAAAGTCATTTGGACCAGGTGTTGTTTACATTTCTTTTTGTTTGCTGAGTTATCTTGGTACAGTATGTTCACATGTTAAATAAGGCACATACACATATTATACAAAACGTTCTCATTGGTTAATACGCAGGAATAACGCCATTGTGTTACCAAAATTCAATTTTATGTGCATAATTTGTCCTGGTTGCCTTTGCTATCGCATGTTAACATGCGTAGTGAAATAACAGGTTATGTGTCGGGAAGTTATTATTGTGGTGTCATAGAAACCTGTTCCCACAGCAACTGTCATTATTGTCATTGAAATATGTTCTGTCTTTTGTTTGCCAACAGGATATGGTCATACAGCACCTCTGTCGGATGGCGGTAAGGCCTTCTGCATTGTCTATTCCGTGATCGGCATCCCCTTCACCCTCCTTTTCCTCACTGCCGTGGTGCAAAGGATCATGGTCTTCAGCACGCGGAGGCCTATCATGTACATCCACAGGCGCTGGGGTCTGTCCAAACCATTCGTGGCCGTCGTTCATGCCACTCTGCTTGCCATGTTGGCCGTCTCTTGCTTCTTCCTCATCCCTGCCGCCATCTTCTCAGCCCTGGAGGAGAACTGGAACTTCCTGGAGTCTTTCTACTTCTGCTTCATTTCCCTCAGCACCATCGGCCTGGGAGACTACGTACCTGGAGAAGCCTTTGATCAGAAGTTCAGGGAGCTCTACAAAGTGGGCATCACTGGTGAGTGCCAATGATCCACCATATCCGGAGCCCCTCTTTAAAGTAATCTAATAACTCATTTCCACACAGCTATTGATTAGCTCGGACTTGTGTATGTAATGTGAAATAGTTATATTAGTATGTTTTGAAGATTGTGTTTCTTTGCCTATGCTGTCCTCTCAGTAGCAGTGTCAACAGGGGTGCAAGAGTTCCGTATACATACGGATTTCCATCAAATGTATATTATTCAGGGTTTTTTGTAACACGGTCATTGACGCTTGTTCCAGCTTTCCTTCTCTAAAATAGGTAAAATAAATCAACGGTAAGGCAATTTTACTTACTGTGTGTTAATTTTGCCAACGAAATTAATGAAAAAAATGCTTGTTGACGAATTCAGTCAACGCAGTGGCCGAAATGAACACCCGCCAAGCGCCACATGTGGGTAGATGTTTTGTTTAGCCTGTATGGTTTGGAAGTCCCCCGACACTTTGGCAGGTGACTTCTTGCTTGTGGCGAAACGAAACATGTCTATATATTAATTTTGTGTTAATTATAATATATATTGAAAAAAAATTATATGTTGATTGCATGCTTCAAAAATACAAATATATAGATATATTTCAGACATATACTATATAAGCATGTCTGAATTCTTAATTTTCCATTAAAGACAGCTTTATATCTTGTGACTTATCATAGTCACAGACTGGTGGATAAACTAGAGTGATCTTAACTCTGGTATAAAGGTTCAAACCTGAGCCGGACCTAGCTAGTAAAATAGCGAATAATGGCTTCTTCTGAACTGGACCAGATAAAAACCAAATCAGTGTACTTGTAGTTTTATAGCACACAAAGCTGTTTTTTTTTTTCAGTGATCACGAGGTTACAGACAGCAGGAGTTGTATTTTACTCATCTGACAGGTCAAAATTGGCTGCTGTTATAATCTGTAACAAAGAAGGAATTAACAGAACAGTTGTCATTGAACAAGGCCAACAGTGCATTTGTATATTTTATCATGGTGCAGATGTACATTTATTTGCACATTGTACTTTGTGCACCAGAGTCTGCCAGGTGCACAGTATCACATAGAAACGGTTACAGAAAGCATATCTGCTGATCTGCTGCTAGCACACGCTTCCTAGCTCTGAACAATGCTTTTTGCTGTTGTTGATGGTTGAACAAGTGTGTGGCCCAATGAAGTCTGTAAGTGACAGTGGAGTGTGGCACTTCTAGCCAAATGTCTTTTTAATGTGAAAGCTGTAAGACATGCTGATGATCACAAAACTAGATTCAGTTAGAATAGCCAACATTTGGGGAGCTTTTCCCACACGTTGGACACGTTCTACGCTGCTGCATGCTGCTGACAAAGCATATTTAACAAAGCCAGCTTGTTTTCCACATGCTCCGAGTCAAAACCAGTCCGAGCCCACTGGGTCTTGTTGAGCTGAGCTGTGTGCGGGCGTAAATGTCAAGCACTACTAGAATGATTTCTCACGTCCATATGACATGTGGGCGTGCTGTATGTGTCAGGCAATGGGAATTTAGCTCCAGATGGGCCATTCAGTTGTCACCATGTGTCAGTCTGTAAGGAGCAGAGAGCGCTGTGTCAGAATGTGTGTCTGCATATAAGCGAATGACACAATGACATACAGAATAGCTTGCAGGAAAAAAAAGAAAAAAATCTGTGTCGGAAGTAGCGCTCTAAGTGTTATGCAATTGTTGATGTCACTGATTTCCGTAGCAATTGGAGGGTTTAGGGCCGCAGTGCCAAATGCTCTTCACAGTTCATGTTGATTGTGTTTCTGTTGCTGACTCACAGTCAACAGGCGTCTCATATTCACTGCTGTCAGTCTCTGCTAGTGTTGTATTACTACTTGTGGATTTGGATTCCCACACCAGCCCAGGTAACTTGGGTTTGAGTGTAGACTAATACCATACAACCAAGCAATACAACCAAACATTTCTTTGTTATTGTCGTAACAATAATTTTGCCTTCTGAATTTATGTAAAATATACACACATGGGAATTATGCAGACATACAAATTATTAATTTTACAGAACAATTGCATCAGTCATGTAGTGTTATTATTTTCCTATTGTCATCACTACGGGTAAGAAGCACATGCACAGTTCCTTGCAGAGGTGCAATTTTGATTATGTCACACACTCATTTAATCTCTGAACGTTATCTTATCTAATTTAACTATCACAAGTGTCATGCTTTGAACACCTTGAAGACATCTACATATCGGATGGATGCTTTACTACATTTGACTTATTGCTTTACTTTGCCTGCAAAACTAGGGAGACATCTTTTCCACGTTAGATGCTGTGTTGTTAGTGGGTTTGCCTTCACCAGTTGCACGTAAGGTAATGCTAGATTTCACTTCTGGTTGTAATGAGCAACTATTTTGCTTTTTTAAATGTTTAAAAAAAACTTGTGTTCATCTTTAGTGCACCCTCCATCTTTTAGGTTTTCTCTTTCTCTCTCTCACCTTGAAACAAGGCTCACCCACTCTGCTGCCAGTGTGGTAAGCTAGCCACTGCCCCCTTGTGTCAGTTCAGATTAGTAACACATTTTGTGCCGATAATCCTTTTGCCACTGATGAAATGCAATGCTCGTAGAACTACAATAACTGCACAGGAATACTATACAGATAGCACAGCAACACTTTAAAACACCATGCAGCTGCTATAGGACAAAAGATTGCATAAGCATGATAACATAAACTCACTATTGAGTACCAAAGACACACTATAAGCCCCTATAGGAATATTATATTGATTTTTTTTAATTTTTTTTTATTATGGTGGTATTCTTAACAAAACCAGTACTCTATGCAGCTCACACTAGGCTTACTTATTATAAAACTTCTCATAATCCAATCCCTCTGTTTGTCTCGGCAGTATACCTAATCCTGGGTCTGATTGTCATGTTGGTGGTGCTGGAGACCTTCTGTGAGCTGCAGCAGCTGAAGCAGCTGAGGAAGATGTTCTACCTGAAGAGGGAGAAGCCGCAGGACCGCCTGGCCATTTTGGAGCACGACCACCTATTCTTCACCACCGTGTCCGACAGAGCCACAACCCTTAGTGCGGACAAAACTCAGCCCTATATTCTGGCCTCTCCCGGTGGGGATGATCCTATGATCCAGTAAACACCAGTAAACACCTAATTTAAGGACGAAAACGTGAAAGTAGGGGGTAATAATTAGTATATATATGATGATATATGATGAGTAGATGCATTCTGCAAAGCTCAGCCCTGACAACGTTTAGTAAACAGTTGAGAATATCCAGGGCAAGCAAAACAGTCTCCTTTATTGAAACAAAAATGAAAATACAGTGCGATGCAGCAGAAATTAAATTTGTGTACATTGATAAGAGGGACATTTAATGTTTGAAATTGTTCATTTCTATGAAGGCATAGTTATTAATACATTTTATTTTATTGTATTGAAGTTTAATTTGTCAGTAGGCTGACTCACAGGTGCACATCAGCTGTATTATTTATAGGATATTTAGGGAAAGTCTGATCTCTAAAATCTAGCTGAAATATCCCACAATTCTCTGTAGCCTGTCAAAACCTAGTACGTAAATAGTTAAAAGATATTTCACAGGTTTGTGGAGTGCACATAATCAGGTAACTGGTATAAGGCATATAGTACTGTCTAGAACTATGGACACACTGGTTAAAGATGAGTTATAAACTCAGTAATGAGCTCTTATCCGTGTTCAGAAAGATTGTGAAATTATGACCCTTTATTCAGATGGAACTTGTGCAGGAAAATTGTTTATTTCCAATGTTTCATGTTTCATCTTTATCAAGGGTATTCATTATTGTGGTTGCACTCTACATTATCACATTTCATATTGAACAAAGGGAATAAAGTGTGCTGTTATATGGTGTATTATTTTAACGTGTTGCATTGCTATTTTGAAACTGTTAATGTTTCGATAAGCACTGTAATTTATACATTTGGCTGAAAGGGATTCATGTGTATTACACTGAGAATATGGTAATGACATTAATATTTAATACAGTTTAAAAAGGGAACTGGTGCCATCCAGTAAAATGGAATGCAAATGTTGGATTTCTTTAAAAGAAGAAAGACGTGGTTCCACAGACACGGTATAGTTCATGTGTATTAAAATGATTTTAGATTGATTATGATAGTGGATAGTCTTTAAAAGGCTTGATAATTGCGCTGAGCAAGGCCAGAGCATGAGGTTGAATTGAAAAGATTTTTACTGTATTTAAGAAACTTGGAACGTACAAAATATATATTTTTAAACATGTCAAGAGGGATGTTTACACATATTTGGTTGTAATTTATGATGATAATTGCATACTAGAAGGTACATTAGGGAAAGTTGAAACAAAAAATTAAGCAGCAGGAGTGCAGTTGAAACATCTCCCACGTCCTCACACTTCTGTTTTTACTCTGCACGTCAACGAATGTTGGAACTAAAACCTGTGCATAATACAATTGCAAGTTTGTATGACATGACACTCCTGTATATATTTTGAAATAACGACATTTGCAGGTGGAAATATGTTCAGAGCGAAGATCGTACCGCTTTTATTTAATTTCAACAGAAGCCTGTACATGATTGTGTAGCATAACGTAGTAATGCAGACTTATTCGTTGAATATACTAGTTAGACAACTTAATAGCAAGATATGCATTTGCCGTGCATCTTTACAATGTTTCAGCTTCACTATGGAGCTGAAGTTCTGACCTCATCATTCTCTGCTACATCGCCACATCAGGACACAGTGGTAGCCTTTTATATGGTCTTGAATGTAATTATTATTATTATTAATGTTGTTGAGCATACAGTGAGCCTGAAGGCCTGACATGGAGCCGGAGTGCAACACCACTCCTTGTTGCACTGCTGGCTTTGTTTGTGTACGGTTTAAACAGGGCATGTATGTTTGAAACTGTGTTTGTAGGCGAGCTGTGGGACCGTGTGTGTCTAATGCCACATATGATATAACCAGCAAGTTACTGGCCAATTGTGTGGGCATCTGAAGTACTATGTCATGGTAATACTTCACACAACCACCAGACCCGTAGTTCGCCTCTACACTGTCAACTGCGAAACATTCATACCGTGTTGAGATTGTTAACTTGAGCGAAGGGAGAACTTGAATTGTGTTTTTTCTGTGTTCTGCTGTTCAGTGGATATATTGACCCGTCATCTTTATTGTATCGTTTGCAGTGTTTGTCATTGTACACATACAACTTGTGTGTCTTGTAATTGAGGAATTGTCAGGGAAACGAGTGCAGTCCATTAGCGTTCTCTGTCATCAGGGAGTAAATAATGCGTTGAGGATTACAAGTTAAACCATACTGACATCGTTGATTTAGAATATTTTGAACCACAGAAGTGCAAAAGGTTTCCGTAGATATCTCTTCACGTGTTTCATAGGTGCAGCTGAGCATTTCAGTATTACATTATCAATATTGTAATACTCAATATCTACAGGGTCTAGATGGAGGACCAGGGTTCACGTGAAAGAGAAGAATACATCTAGTAGAGAATATGACCTGTAAAACATCACAGTGTCTTAAATAAAATGTTGGTTTCTTATTACTTAACCTGACTTCTTATTTGATTGAAGCGCTCATTTCATGCTCTGAAAGTAACCGCCATGTGATTGTGTAAAAACCGTTTCACTACAAAAGACTAATTCTAATGGAACACATGAAATGTTGGGCCAATGGACCGGCTTTATGTGAACTTGGGAGATAGTCTTGGGTAAAGAAGATCGGAGCAGATGGTAATGACTTGCTTGTATAGTGGAGGCTCTGAAGGGACTGTTTTACTGTTGAATCTTTGTCAAGAAGGAATTAAACTACTGGGACGTGAATGTATGATTTCAATTCTCCATTCTCATGTGTGCGTACGACATGCAGAGGTGTTGGATTCAGATTTGTAGCACATCTTTGTCTCCATCAGGGACGAGCACTAATTATAGACAGGCGAACAAGAGGGTCTCATATAAAAGACATCCCGACAGGAGATTAGCAGGAAAAGCATGAAAGGCAACGATTTGCACATCAGACTGAGCCCGTGTGGCACTTCTTGAAAGAGAAGGTATTGTCAACAGTTGAAAGAAGCTGATGTATTTATAATGAGGGAAAAACCTAAGAACATGACCCAAAGGTCTCTTCTGCACAAAGGCAGAATTTGCAGTATATTCACTGGTTCAGGAATAGAATCAGCATATCTAGAGGAGGGGAGAGCAGCTCCCGGCAAATATACAGAGCACATTTAACTGCTGCATGCTATGAGAACACGTTATTACCCCTGGGCTTACGGTAATTGGGAATAATTGTTGAGGGTGTCGGTCAATTTGGTACAGTACAGATCTGTTGTGTTCATAATAAGCGTTGAGTAGTTAACTGCACCCCATTGATTTACGTGATGCGATTGTAAAAACAAAGCAATGGCAACCAGTCCAGAATAAATGCTAATCATAATAATAAATGTGTATTATGGATTCCTTTTGTGCAGTGCAAGTAGTCCTATTATCAACTGAGCTCCTTTCATGTTGGAGTACATGTGAGGTATGCACTTCAGAGCGTGAACTCATTCACTGCCTCTGACCTTGTTGTCCTTCTTACAGCTCTACGACCTGGGCGTCACACTCCTGTTACATGTTTTATGAGGTGCACTATCTACTTACACCTTATTCAACAGAGGGCAATTCAGCTCTGTTTTTTGTGTGTGTGTGTGTCCCATGTATAGGATTTCTCTCTGATGGGTCGCACCACATTATTCATGTCACCATGTTACTGCCAAGTAACAAGTAAGAGCCATTTTGGTGATTGACTACAGATTATTTTCTATCTTTAGATGTTGACTATATACTAGATACAAAACCTATCAATCATGTAATCGATGAACGAATTACCTTCAATAGTTAGCAATCATTAACTGATTATTCTTGATAGAAAGGTAATCAGTAATCGGCACAGATACCCTTTTTTGGGGGAGTAATAGGCCCAACATTGTAATTTGTGAGGTAGAGTTGGGTAACTTTTTTGTTTTGTTTTTTGTTCTCCATCAGATCCCTTTAGATCTGCTGCCATCGCTAAGTGACCGTATGGTTTTTATTAGGTACTTGTAAAACTATGATTATCTGAAACACCTCTGGTAGTAATCTTGTAAGATTACTCTTAAGACAACACTGCATGACAAGCACCGCTGTAAAAACACGTAACATACCAATGGACGCAGTCCCCAATAATCATTCAAATCTATCACTCAACACATGAAAGTAACCAGCTTTACTGAACATTACTTTAACCTCTTCGCTACTTTCAATCTATCTTAAGTTCTCAATTCACTGAGATCTGCGAGTGAAACCAGTCCCACACGAACAGGCGTGTTCATGGACATAACGCTTTTTTTACTCTTCAACCCACAACCCAGGAACGTAATGACTGTCAAAGTACTCTAGCACGGCCTTTCTAGTCCTCATCGGTGAGACTTGATCGTACCCTTTTCGCAGTCTTATGTAATCATGCTCTTGCATAATTGCTGTCCATTGAAAAATGAAATCCCTTCTGCTGTTCAGAGTGGAGACAGCAGAACCTTCGCCCGCCCTGGCCCTCACTGGAAATTGAACGAAGCAACGTCTATGTTTGCAGAAAAATGAAGCCATTGTTGCTGACTCCACAGGCTGAATCACAGAACCCTGCCACCTGGGCAGTGACCTCGCTAAAGAAACCCGTAAGCAATCATTATACACTTTAGGAAGACACATCATCTAATACAGACAAAGTCCCACCCTTTCTCTCCTTCTCTTGCAAACACACACACACACACACACACACGTATGCATAGCTGTCAGTAGACTAATCCAGGCTGTCACTCAGGAGTGTATTGGGGCAGAACAGGACTTTCCCCCGGAGGTACAGCTCTGCACATTGGATTGCAATGTTGCAGCCGATTCAGTGTCATTAATATTGCCATTTGATCTTTCTCCATCTTTCACATGCACCTCAGCTGTGAAGATGAAAGACTCTGTCTATCTCTGTGCTGAATGAGAGAGATCTCAGCATGTATATCATTGAACACTGCATTTAAAACTATTCTTTAAGGACTTCTTCTGGTGCGGCTTCAGTTACAATTCAGTTTACGTGCAAATTTGCAAATGCAGTTATACTGTGATGAAGTCAGCCGAACAGGAAGCAATTCCAGTTTTGCTTTTCGTCCGTACCGTCACTAACGTCACTAACGTCACTAACGTCACTAACGTCACTAACGTCACTAACGTCACTAACGTCACTAACATCATGTCCTTACACTGACTGCAGGCTGCAGCACTACTGATGTTTTACAGCTCCAGCAAAGCCCACGGTCATGCCCAACTTTGGCTCTCCAGAAGCTAGTGGTCCAGGGACTTGAGGGGTCATCCAGGACAGGGGGTTGGGTTGGGCTGAGGCGACGACTGGCGTCTAGCCTACAGCGCCGCATTCTGGTGGTGGAGCAATTCTATTTATACCCTGACACAGACACTGGGGTCTACGGGGCTGCAGGAGGCCTCAAGCACTAATATTCCCCACTGCCAACTCAGTAACTGTTGTCATTTGCTACCGCAAACAGGAAGTTTTCATTTGCTGGTGTTGAGGGATTGTTGTTTTGATCTTTTCTAAATGGTAGTTAAGACTTTACTTATGTTATAGTGTACCTAAGAACTGAAATGAAAAGTGTTATTACACTGTGATTGTGCATTTGAGGTGTTAGCCAATGTGGTTGTCATACCTCTTGGCATAAAAAAGCTTTATGTATGTATATTGTCT
>OMOT01052927.1:0-10274 GCA_900312575.1 Acanthochaenus luetkenii
GAGATGAAATGCTGGGTGTCACTTAAGATGCCCATGAAATAGGTTTCATCATCTTATTTAAAAACAAATCTTCCCCATGGTTCAAGAGTGAAATCATTTCTGAACACACATTTTAATAACACCACTCTAACTTAATTATTTGAAGCTATTATTTCCCGATCGTACGTTCCACGAGTTTCCAAACGTTTGCAGCTTCTTGTCACAGTTGCCTGGTGACGTACATGACTGCTCATTACAACGGTAGATCGTTTGAAGAGGTGATGCAACTCAAAGCAACCCCATCATGAGCTGCTGGTAGAGAGCGCCCTCTGCCGGTCTGGGAACACACCGCATTGCAGTCCACCGCTTTGACTGAAACTATATAAATATACAGTATATGTAATAAGAAGCACACCCTCGACTTTGTTCAAATAATGACGTGCTTATCCATCTCATATCTTCTTCTACCGTCACTGTGTGATAGCATTACCATTATTATTTGTATCTAGTGATTCAAAATGATCTCCTCTCTTCGTCACAGTAATTAGCAATAACAGGACTCCACACATCACAACCAGGAAGCAGATCCAGCTTTTAACAGGTTTATTGACATGTGTATAGTGATTGTCTGTGCACCGGAGTATTACAGAAAGGTATGATATAAAATAATACAAAACAGTTGTACATATACTGATGTTTTTAACGGAATGCATTATTAACGGTGAGGTCTTAAGCGGTGTAATACGGTCAGCTATTCACCGAATAAGGTGAGTTCATAAGAGAAGGTTGACGTTTTTCCCATCAGGGATGAAGGTAAATTAGTACATACAAAAACACCAACAACAACAGGAATTAGGGATGAACCAATATCGAAGGCGGCATTGAACTTGATGCCAGGCTAAAATAGGTATCAGATAAATTCTCCAATATTAAAACCCCAAAACAGGAAAAGGACATTGCATATAGACAACTTTAACCCAAGGTGGGTTCAAATTAAGCATAAAGTAAAAGGTTAGTAAAGAAAAATAAACAATAACACAAATAAACAGACATCTGAGGTCACAAATCATAGAAGTCAAGAGGGTGCTGCAACTATTCTTCCATCCACATGCCAATGGTAATACATTAGCTGTTATACATATTATCTCCAAAAGCAGGACTCACTGGTGCGACTCCAGTGGTTTTGGCGAGCTCAATAAGGGCATGTTTTCATAACCCAGTTCGTGAACCCGTTTGGTTTCACTAAACCCCTTGGAAATGGCAACCCTTTTATTACTACCCGTATATGACTGACCTTTGAACTGCGGTACGCTGCTGCACGTATTTGACAAGGAATTGTATTTCACATCTGATGCCCCTTTGCCCCGATGAAGACCTCGTAGGTTTGAAACGTTAGCAGCAATCTCGTCTGATGGCCAAATCAATTTGGTGAAATTGAGGCACTGTCCCTGTCCTCCTTCAAGTTGGTGAGCGCTACCATGCATCTTTGGGTGTTGTTTTTGTAGCCCCTTTGAAGGACTCGCAGCTCTGAAACCTTTTAAACAGATGACCGAAAGGCCTGGCCAGCTGTGTATCTGAAATCACTGTGTAACACACAAATCCTGAGCTACAGGAATTGGCAACGCTGCGTCAATTATCCATCACACCAAGTGTTTAAATCTTGTATTTAGAATTCAAAAGCAATTCTGTTTTTTTAAAGCAAGTGTAAATATTCTGCCAATGTGGTGAGTTAATACCGCTTATTTCAACTGAGTGGCATTATCTTGAACACAGTAGAATGACTGTCTTTGTCTCAAGATGTCCCCTTTTTTCAGTCTAAATACAAAATGAAAACAATTGTTCATATGGACAATTTTATGTAGTGAATTGGTTTAGTGGGAAATATCAGCATAGTAGTACAAAGTGGGGATTTATGGGTCTCATTCATAAACGTCACACATCTATCAAGTATCAGGAGTGGGGCCTTTTTCTTTTTTGGGGGGAAAAGGTCTTCCAAAAAAACAAACAGAAATGCTGTGGTTCTAACAGCTGAGGACTTGGAAGACATCTTGGTCTATCTCTTCTCACAGGGAAAAACACTCTTAGCATGTTATACAGTTTGGCAATCCACCGTGCAAAGTTGTGAGCGAGAGTGTTTGTGTATAGAGTATGTGTAGTGTACATATGTGTACGTTCAGCACATGCAAGCTAGACACAATTTCACGTGGGTGGTGTGTATTATCAATTATACATCTTCCATACTTGAGGCTATTATTGACACAATCTGACTTTTCAAGCTAGACTATAATCAAGCTACACCATAATATTCCATTACAAAAATAGTATCACAATATAGACAATTCAATATGAGCACCTGGGAAGGCTAAATATAGCCTGAGTATTTGGCTACATTCATTGTCTGGGCAATGTTTATGGTAGCGTTGTATGTATTTGACAGTGTTGGCAATATTTTCTCACTCACAAGCTCTCCTAGATCTACCACACGTTAATAATCTGAAACACACAGAACTTGCTTACACTGAGAAACAACGGTTAAAGGAATACGCAGACATTTTGGGAAATAAGCTTATTTGCCATTTTACCCGTAGTGAGATGGGAAGACCAATTTCATCCCAATGGTCTGTGTAGAACCACAGCTGCGTTGGTGCAGGTTAGCAACAATTGGTCTTGTTCTTCTCGTCTGACTACAGGTAAGATGGCAAATAAGCATATTTACCAAAATATTGGAATATTCCATTAACTATCAGTTAGAAAAATAGTATTGTATTTTTTTAAAACATTGAACATCTAAAATAATCCCTCCCTCTTCCACAAATCCCCCCCATTTCCTAACAAAATAGTTTTCTTTGAAACAGGAAAAAATTAGTTTGAGGTTATATAAGGTCATACCTTTTGACACTCCATCATACTCTGACACAGACCCTGTTCAGCATAATTCAGTAACCAGAAGTGTGTTCAAATGAACACGCCAGTAAGAATCCAACACATACATGTTGCCGACAACAGCTACTGTGTTGTGAGTTGGGATCTGTCAGCATGCCGAGGCCACTTGATGCATCTCAAACGACTACTCGCATGAAACCTTGCAGGTATTTAGTTATTAATTCAGCTACTCATCTTCAAATTGTGGAGTTGTGGCTTGCATTATCTCAACATATACTATAGATTTGTAGTCCAAGATCACATGTGGAAAAAAGAAAACCACAGAATTGAACACACCTCTGGTTGAGCCCTTGACCTGGAAACCATTTTCAGGCATGTTTGAAGTGACCTATGACCCTGCTAAACATAGCACAACAACTAGCTTATCTAGGAGGGTATTGCATGGGAGGGCTATTATTGCTTTAGAGTCATGAAGTGGATTTTTTCCCAAGTTTAAAACCAGGCCCTTGTCTATACCCGATCTGCTTGGAAATCAGAATAAGATCTGGTCAGAATAGGTAAGCTCCCCATGGTGTATCCCCATACAGTGTTCCTTCTTAGCCAGTGATGTTCAGCCCTGTGCCATGGAAGAGTCTGCAGGTTTTCATTCCAACCAAACACTACACCAGCTGATTTCACTAATTAGCAAACCTTCAACCAGTTTGGTTGGAATGGAAACCTGCACTCAAAGACTGGACACCACTGGTTTAGAGGGAGCATTGTCCTCATGACTATACTGACATATCTTCCGTCATGTTAAATTCATATATCCTGATCCTATACAGATCAACAAACACAGAGGGAGAAACAGGGGGAAGGAATGTTCAGCCCAGGGCTGCATCCAGCAACACAATGTTGGCCAACACTCGGAGACTGTGTAGAACACACCTTTCTAACATGTGAAAATGATGTTAGACTAGGGATGGGCCACCAATTATGGAGGGCTGAGACTCTGCAGCATTCCAACCAAAGACTACACAAGGTGATTTCACTGATTAGTTCCTCCGCCTGTGGTTGAAAATCAGTGAAGTCACCTGCTGTAGTCTTTGGTTGGAATGAAATCCATGGCACATGGTTACCCATCCCTGACCCACTCTGTCACTGACCTTTTTATATTGGACATTGTTCAACATTTGCAACATGAATGAAGCTCAGGCATCATTCTTTTATCGTGTTAGTGGTTGCTGCACTGTGGTGGCTAGTCGATGGGGCCCTGGAAGATGAGCCGCGTCCAGCCGGGGGAGCTAAGTGCAGCTGAGCAAAAGGGGCAGACGGGTCTGAAGGCGTGGGTCCCGTGGGGCAGCGGGGTTTCAGCCCAGTACTTGGCTGTCCTCTCTGAGCAGACGTGGCCGCACGGCACAAAAGCATGCGTAGGGGCTTCTACATCTACATACACGGCAGGCTCACACCCCAGCCACAGGGGCACATAGGGACCCAGGCTCCTGCACAGGGGGCATTCTCGGCGGGCTGCAGAGCTCTCCCTTTCTCCTTGCTCCTCCTCTGCCTCAGATCTCTGGCCCCAGTCATGGTGTCCGTGAACATGGCCGCAGGCGAGGTAGACCCAGGGCTGGCGTTCTTCAAGGCTGGCACAACACATCCAAAAAGTGTCATTATTTTCAGCTTTGTGCGAACTACTACTAGAACTATTCATTTAAAAAATATATATATTAACATTGCTTTTGTGGAAATAAGTGACCCAGCGGACACTGTCATGTAGTACATGTGGTACCCACCTGTGGCTGCGTGGCAGACTGGGGAAGGCCAGTGTGCTAAGGCCTACGGGGCACTGGGGCCGGGCAGCATTCAGCTCCTGGCGTAGTGCTTCCAGGTGACGCAGGGTGGGAGCGCGGAGCAGCCCTTCTCCAGTACGCCACAGCAGGGTGGCACCGCACAGGTCCACCAGAGAGCCGTCACGCAGCGCACTGGTCTCCCCCTCAGCCTGCAGAGGGTGACGCACAGAAGCCAATTAAGGCACACACAGCCGCAGACAGATGCAAGCTTACAATGACAATAGAACCATAAGCGATAATGATGTGCACACTCTGGCTAAGTAACATTTGACTGAATCCCAGTGAAAAAGACAAGGGGTAAGAGAGGAAGTGGCTAATATTATGAATACTAGCGCTCTTGCTACTAACTAAAATGCAATTTAGCTATACTAAGTTAGCTAGGTTAGCTAGTTAGCCTAGTGGACCTTCCAAGTTCAAACTAGCCATACTAGCCTTCAGCTATCTAGGTAAAGTAGATAGCTAGCCTGCTGACTTTCAAAGACTAACAATGCTATAGTCGTGAATAAATATATAAAAAAGCCACTTTTCTATTTATATTTTGACCCGAGCTCCTTCTTAGGCATTCAAGTTGGCCAGTTAGCTAAGTTGTCCTCTAAAAAAAACTGTAGTTCTTCGGCTCTGCTCATTGAGCTTTAACTCAATTATTTCTGCCTCCAGAGCTGCTCTGCCTCAAAGAAATGTAGTATGTCTAATTCAAACCACAATCTGCCACACACACAAAATTTCACAAGCGTAAGCAAAAGAACAAGCCCAAGCAGATGCACACTTTGCGTGCATACACACATTCGTCACTCATCCCAGCATGTGACTGACCAGTTTTCCACGGTTGGGTCCGGAGCGTGTCTCCCGCAGGGCGTAGACGTCTCCACAGACAGAAATCTCCCTCCACAGGCCCTGCTTGGAGTCCTCGGGGAACCCCTCCGGGTGCATCACTAGCACCCCGTTGGTGGTCAGGCCGTCCATGTGCCCATCAGGGTTTTTCCATTTGGTGGCTTTTTCCTTTGGAAGTACAGACAAGGTGGATATAATCGTTCATAACACTGACTTTCTAGCTGAAACAAAATAGGTAAATATGAATGGCTAATGTTTTAACTCTCGGCTTTGTCTTTGTTTATGAGGATTTTTTTTCAATGCCGATACCAGTTCTGATACTGGTTCTAAAACAACGCTTTTTTCCATCCTTTGTTGTTGAATTAAAGTACATTTCATGATACAATATAATACATTATTCTTTATCTAAGCAGTATTGTTGCAGAGAGACCAGCCTAGCGTTCGAGACGATGAATTAGGATGGCATGTTCTATGGTGTCGAACGCAGTAGTTAGATCCAATAGAACAAGAATGGCCACACCTCCAGCAACAACAGTCAGTCGGAGGTAATTTACAACCTTCACTGGAGCAGTTTCTGTGCTGTGGTTTGCACGAAAACCCGAGTGGAACTTCTCCAGCATGCTGTTGTTAATTAAGAAAACCAATTAGCTGCTTAAAAACTACTTCCTCTAGGAATTTGCTTAAAATAGGAGATTGTAAATAGGTCTCAAATGGAAGAATCCAGGTTGTTCTTTTTGAGCAGGGGTTTTAGTACACTTTATAATGTTTAACACTATTTTCCAATTACCTTTCATTTTGTTGCGTGCTCCGCATTCTTTTTTCTACATCCTTTGAAATATTTTTATATTAGTTGCAAGTGAGAACTGTTACCTCTCATCCAATTCATGACTTCATTACATCAACTCAATAAATGAGTCTACTCACCCCTAGGAAGATGTTTTTGGAGGAGTCGAAGCCAGCGGCGTAAATGCGTGCGGTGTAGGGTGGGTTGCGTTCACACACCACTCTGCAGGCAAAACGTGAGATGGTGCTGGGGGCAATGGAGGGGTCTTCTCCGTCCTTTCCCCCTCCAGAGGTGTCTGTCACCACAAAGTCAATGGGACTTTCTGTGGAGCGCCCGATCTGTAAGGAACAGCATAGAAAACTGTCTTTTGCTAACCACTGACAAAAAGGTTGGCCATCCTGGATATTATTAGTCAAAAACAATCCTATTTAAAGTGATATTTAACATTGGTATAACAGTTTAGACATGTATTAGCTTCAGCTATGTGCTGTAATACATGTTTTCTTTGTTGAGATTTTCCAAAAATTAGGACCCCACATAATGGAGGCTTTCATTGTTGCGAGTGATTTGACCCAGAACGATCAGTGCATCATTTGCTGGGGACAACACATACATTTGCATAATGAAGTGAGATGAGATAAAATGAAATTATTGTATGAAAGAGGGGTGACTGTAATTCCAAGTAGACAGGTTTTTATTCCTGGAGTGTTTCTGCTGGTTTGACTGTATCTGGGTCCCGCTTCTAAGATGGCACCCCGCCGATGTATTTTTGGGCTCAATGAATATTCATGTACCGTCGATGCTGCACGGTGAGTGGCCGTGTGTGTGGGTGCTGTAGTTTGTGGTTCGAGCTCCGGGTGAAATTTTAATTTCAGACACCTATTAGGAAACCACTCCTCTTTCTTGGATCTTTGTCAAAAATATTAGGGGTGGATGAAAATTAGTTCAGGTTAACATTGTGAGTGATGATTTTAAATAGATTTTTGAAGTTGTAAAATTATTGTCTCATGCATGTACCATTGGAGAGGAAAACTTTCAAATTTTTCATTTGAGCCCATTTATATACTTTTCAAATTAACACAACAATAGAGGGTGTTCTTGAATGTTAATTCCCCTCCATTTCCTCACCTGTTTTCAACTATTCTTTGTCAATTGCATTCTTTATAATATATTTACTGTATACTGTATATAGGGTATTACCTGAAACATATCTGTGTTGTTGTCATGGCAGTACTCCACTACCACTGTCTGGTTACGGGACAGAGTGAAGGAGATGCTGTGCTGCCCCCTGCTGTGGACTGCCTGCAACAACAACAGCATTCAACAGGGGCCACATTCAGATAATCTGGAGCAGTCTTGAGTCTTAATATTCACTAAAATAATATTCACTGTAATAATGCATGTGACAGTAACACACGGCCGTGTTCTGATGGTGATACAAATTGTACTTCTTTAACAGCCAGTTTTAACAGACTTTCAAAATCCAATAATTAAAATAGAAACAATCATCCATCTATAGACAGGCACACACGCAGACAGATGGACGCACAACCACCCACACACACACATACACACCCACACACACACACACAGACACACACACACACATGCAGACCTTGCTGTCCTGTGGTGTGTTGAGGATGTGCACGGTGCTGGGTTTGACGCCGTTGGCCTTGGTCCTTCGGTAGAGAGCGAAGCGGCTCTTTCTGCGCCCGCGGTCTCCACTGGGGAGAGAGCCATTGTACCTAGAGAAAGACAAACAAAAACAAGCACGGGATAAAAATAAGGCCACGGAAACAAACATATCATGTAGACTAGACTAAACTTGACTAGAATAGAATAGACCAGACTAGACTAAAATAATATAATAAAATAAAACAGAACTTTAGCATCTAGGCGGGTCGGAAAATTGTAATGGTCACAATGCAGTATGAGTCACCACACATCAGTACACAGGGTGGACTTAAAGATAACATGTACATAGAATATAGTTCAAATCCAGTTCATCTAGCGTTATTGAGGAAGCCGGTGGTGGAAGGAACAAAACACATTGTTGTCTTGTTCATAATCTCTATTCATGATCTCTGCTGATACTCATGGGAAAACTAAAGCAACAAATAAAATGCCAACAATGCCACTAAGACCTATGTACAAATAACTGTAATCAGAATGCAAACTAAATTGTTTTATTGTTGTGCATCTATATGGCTGCATTATTACAGTCTTTTAAAATGAATTACAAACACAGCACTCATGATTTATGTATCATTGTTGAATCTTCCCCATAGGACAAATACCACTCGGATCTCATTCACTCCATTTGCACTTGAAATTCACACTCACTGTAGCGGAGCAAGCTATTGTCTAACCTCTCCTTACAAAGAAATATTTTCAGACCAACAGAATCATTTCCACGACTCCTTCGCACAATACCATTACTGTGCAGCCTCCAGTAGCTGCTCTGGTTAATATTCAGAGTAATCCTTTTTTGTTACAAGCAAGAAAAGCCCATTTAGATTCTTCTTTGTGTGAGGCTTGTAAATAATCTAGACACATTTTTGAAAAGATCTCCGTTTGCATGTGTTTTTAATGAGTTTGTATGGTTTTAACTTTATTTCCTGTATGGCAGGGGTTCTGACTAAAACATTGACTTTGTCCTCAATCTTTGCAATGAAACTGAGTGGAACTTCATTTTCACGGTCTGAGTTCACACAGAAGGCTGTATGCTGGTTTTAAGCTTTTGGCTAATCAGCGGCACATGGTCCTTATTAAAAACTATTCAGAGGATGCCCAGTGGGCAAGAACACTTTGTGAAAGACATGAACTCTGCCTTCAAATTGGATCACTTCGCAAGGCATCTGGTCTGACTCTGTTCACAGATCTCTCTCACAGTGGCGTCTCAAAGTGGGGTCAGGGGACCAGTGCCTCTTGATAGTGTTTGCACAAAGAGATATTGTACCATAAAAATTGGTATTCTGGTTAGAAGTTTCACTATCTCCATTTGTCATCACCCTCTATGACATTTTGAGAAACTGTGTGTTAGATAAAGACCTCTTTTACACAGGCATAACCATGCATCCTGGGTGATTGGATTGTGTTTGGATTTAGCAAAAAACACATAAAATCCAGGCATAAATGCACCCAACACGCATTGAAGACCTCAGAAGTGGTCGGCATTCGGCCACATGAATAAGAGCGTAAGTGCAATGTGTCTCCAATCCACATATAGAAACTACATAGCAGAAGCTACACCAGGTAGCGCATGCAAATCAAACAGGTGGCGGGTAGTTCAGATAGTGGATGGATTGTCAGGGTACTTGTGGAAGTGAGACAAGGTGTTCACTCTCAATGTTTAAGATTTTAAAGTCCAAAATGTAAAATAGTTAGTTAAATCCGGGCAAAGCCAGGCAAGTTTTTGACATTTCTAACCAGAGTTGTACAGCTAACATTTGGTGTAAATCTGCAATCTGAAAGCAGGGCTCGAAATTAACTTTTTCACTTGGTAGCACTGGTGCTCCCAACTTCAAAAGTTAGGAGCACCATCCAAAAGTTAGGAGCACCATCCAAAAATTAGGAGCACCAACGTATGTAAAAAAAAATTTTAATAAAAAACAACGTAACAGTACGGCTTACAAGTAACAAAAAACAGTGAAAGTAGCCTTAAAAACGCATGATAGGCCACAACTGGGGCTTTACGCAATATCCTGGCTCTCTGTCCCTCTTCCATCTATCTCTTAAACTGAGACCGCAGCATCCAACGTCTCCAGAGGAGGATCCTCTACACTGATTCAAATCAGATCTTCAACCGTGTTGGGGTTTAATGCAGATCTGATGTACGACTTGATGCGCTTCAATGTGGAGAACCCCGTCTCACACTGCGCCGAGGACACAGGCAGGACCAACATGGTCCTTACTAGATGAAGGATGTTCTGAAGCTAAAATAATTTAAATATCATTATCAGGGTAGA
>OMOT01052929.1:0-11637 GCA_900312575.1 Acanthochaenus luetkenii
GGTGGTGATGTATTCTGGCTTTTCCTGTCTGACAGGTTCTTTTAGGGATGAGGGGTTTTTTGTTGTTGTAACTGACCCAGCCCCACCTCAAAATACGTTATCATTCGAGACACTCGCTTTCTCTCGAAACGAAGCCGTGCCTGACTTCGGTTTTGACCTTTTACGTCTGAACTGCTTATGTCTGAACAACCAACTTGTTTGATCTTTTCTGAATCAGTTTCAAAAAATAACAACATACTTCGTACTTGGTAATTCATTCAAGATTCATCGCTCCCGGCCACATGAGTGATTTTGCAACCATGCAGCCACAGGCCTAGTTCCACATGACGGCATGACCACATGGCTGGTAATCAGAAAACATCCTGTATCCATCTATCATGGCCCACAGGATGGTGATATGTGCCGCACCGCATCCCGGATGATGTCGGTGTTTTATCTGTGAGGGTATTTTTTTTCTTTTTTCTACAAGGCATTGGATAAACATCGGTGAATAAAGATTGGAGTAACAAAAGTGGTTTAATCCATCACGAGATCCTGCCCCTTTTCACTAAGACAAGGCTTACATTGCTCACATTCCACTCATCTTCACGCTAAGATCAGCGTCCTAATGGACCATGATGGGATGCAAACACACAAGACTATCAGAAATCACAATAACGTGCATCAACCTCTTGAACTCAAGCACAGCAATAAATAAATGAATACTATTACCAACTGCCATTTAAGTTCAGTGGTGCTGTCATTTGCCAGGCAAGTTTAATTGTGCAAGCATTCCTTTCCTCCAAAAAGTATTTCAATAGCGTATCCAGAGTCATTGTCGTGCTTGGTAATGTCCATGGGACAAAGAGAAATGAGTAAAAAACAGATGCTCATTAATGAACTGTATTTCTGTATTCTCTCTCTGCAGCGTCCTGCTGTTCTGTTACTGTATGGCCACAGGTCGCTGCTCAGGGTCTTTTGTCTGTCTGCTCGGAGGAGTCCATCCAGTCTCCTCCAATCTAAATCAAAATGCTGTTTTCAAGTGTGAAAGCGTGTGGCTTCAGGTCTCCAGTCACGAGAGGCTGTTTTGGGGGCTGAATTGTAGTCTGGGACAGTCCGGTACAGACGGCGGAGGCTCACTCATAAACCTTTCCATAGGGCCTTTTTGTGATTAACATTTAACCAGTTTGATCCACAAAGTTGTATACTCTGAATTGGTTACGGTAAAATCAGTGGCGGAAAACTAAGATATTGTCCATTTGACAGCATATTTGGAAATGCCAACTCCGCTCAAATGCTATTTTACATGTTACTGTGTCCATAAATGTTACGCTCACTTTAAGGTTTCTTTTCAGTCTAATGAGTCCCTTTGAGATTAAACCTTTTTTTTTTTCAAGAGTGCGACCTCAGATACCTTCATTTTGCACTTAACCACGAGGGTTAAAGTAGGCAATAGGTGTGTACACAAACATTACACACTGTGTCAACACTGTGATCAAACCCAGATACCCTCTCTGACCAAACACGATAGAGAGAGCAACATGTTGGATTTATTCATTCATTTTACGGCACATTACCATATAGCTTGGGCTGGCAAAGTGCAACCACGGAGCTGTACACTATGTCAAGGAGAGAGAATAGATTGCATATATGCCACAAAAACATTGAACAGCTTTTAAATACTGTATGCACCGTTTGCAAAAACCTTTACCAATGTTAAAGTGGCCTCGTTTTTAAAGCTTTATTGTCCCGCAGGCTTCTACCTTTGACCACTGAGCAGTTGGGGGTTAAGTGTCTTGCTCAAGGGCACATTTATGGTAGCTGAGGAGAGGGGAGATTGTAGTCATTCACTTCCTCACCCAGATTTTCCCATCTGATTCAAAGATTTGACAGGCAGCCTTCTGGTCAAAGGACCACTTCTCTAACCTTTAAGTCCACCTAGTCCACTTAGGTCCCGTTACACTCCCTAATAATAAAATAGTAATTTAATTACTTAATACTAATTATGTAATTAAATCATTACAAGGTGTATGTGATTATATTTTTAACAAGTTTAAATTCACAAATGGGAACAAAGGGATATCTGTAGTCAAGACAATACTCCACTTTGCGTGGGCATTATACTGTAGTTCTATTCTATTCTATACAGAAATATATACTATGTAGTAAAACGTATCAGACTGATTTTAAGTCAACAAAATCATGATTAATGATTTACCATTCTGTAAATATATCTAGTGGTTGTTTGCTTTATGGTGATCCCAGACTAGAGGTCATAGTTTACACACATTTGTATTTACCATCTCATCACTGGGTACTTCAGTCCTCCCACCCACTCCAATATTGGGTGCTATAGTTCTTTTACAATATGATATATATCATATTGTAAAAGAACTATAGCATTTTGGGGAAGTGTATTTTTTACACATGCATCTTTCGGAAAATCTGCAATATGAAATGTTCAGGTCATGTGCAGAAATAATTAAATTGACCTGTTATTGGGATACCTTGGATCACTTTGTAGTAAAGGGTTGCATAAATGATAACTGCTAATGCAAACAAAATGAAAAAGTCTCTACAGTTAAATAACTGTTTGGTAATGTTTTAGGCACAAGCTATACAACGAAGAAATCATCAAAACAACTGATCTAATATAATAAAATATGCTAATCTAGTATTTAGAACTAATGATTCTCAGTTTGGACATTTTAATGGCTTCATTAGTGCTGAGAATGATTCATTAACAATATATGGACTACAGTAATAAATCACAGGTTAAATTGAAATAACTTGAGAAGGGCAACGTGACTAGTAACATAATTTTCAAATGCAGTATATTACATTTAAAGAAATCCTTTTACCGTGAAGTAGCCTCTCCTTTATCAGAGGTAGAAGCTACAATTACATAATATATAATGGCGGCAGTAGCTCAGGAGGTAGAGTTCCCACCCCGCAACTGCAAGGTCGGCGGATCGAGTCCAGCTCCTCCCGGGAAAGATCTGTCGTAGTGTCCTTGAGCAAGACACCTAACCCCAAATTGCTCCCGTTGAGCAGGTTGGTACCTTGCATGGCTGCCTCCGCCAACGGTATGACATGTAGGTCTCTTTGGATAAAGGCGTCTGCTAAATGCTGTAATGTAATGTAATATATAATAACATTGAATATTATGTTTTCGATCTTCTCAATCTTTTTTTAGACCATCATTAACAGACTGAAGACACAGATCAGAGCACACAATATGCCATGTGAGAAAAATCAAAGCAAAATCCAGTCATATCTGTACCCTCTTTGTGCATAGTGAGTGAAATTATAAATAAATTACAAATGTTTTCCCAATTTTGTCCTCACTATCCATCAAAAGCCTTCAATTGTCTGCCAACTGTGTATGGAGTGCACCACACTTATGGAATCATATTTTTAGTGAAACTCCGATTGAAATGTAGCAGAAAGAAAATGGTTGCGCAATACCTTGCAAGCAATACATAACCTCAACAGACTATTTGGTTTCCTCTCAACTGCTCAGAACTTTACTGATGTCTTCCCCCGGGCAGTTATATGTTCTCCATGCATTCCTAAATATATTTGACTTGGTCCATGTGACTATATGACTGCCACATCAATATGTTCCATAACTGCTTTGATTGACAATATAACACCCTAAAACCACTCAGTTTGACACCTATGGCCCCTGATAATTCCCAGCTTCTTTTTTTTTTACCACACCTCTTTTCTGGAGTATACATAACAGTTCTGAAAGAATTTAAACACCACCCCTAAACTGTACATATCCATTTGAATCAGTTATGACTTGAGCCTCCCCATTACACCATTTATTTATGACAGCTAGCAAGAGATACCTGGACTCTCTCACTGTAAACAAGAGAGGGTTTGTGTTTCTACCTTAACAACACCACAAACACCACTGGGAATTAATCTGAATCTGACATCCTTTGGCTTGTCTAATTCAGAAGACCTCATCTGATATATAGACATCATGTGGCCATTAGCAGCTGAGGCACGTGACAATACTGTATCTAATGTAAATATAAAACGGTGTGGCTATTTAGTATTGCAAAAGAGGCATAACTGTCAAGTCCACTGTAACTAACTTTGGAAAATACCTCTCTTTTCATGATCACACGTGCCTCAATTGTCATTTCCTCAGAGCTGCAGAATATGCTGGAGGCCATAGCCTTTTTCTTCATTCATTGTGACATAGAGCCCTCTAGTGTTTTCTACTGAGATGTACCAGCACATGTAGATTTATTTATATAGCCCTTCATCACAAGCGTGTCTCAAAGGACTTTACAAAGAATGAGCCTACCTATATCTAACTAATCAACAATCAATCACAGAACACAAGGAAGCAAAACAAGCACAAGACACATGTTGGAGAGGCAGGTTATGGAGGATTCGTGTTTTCGCCATCGCCATGGACAAACTCAAACAAGTTTAATATTCATCATGAAATGGGTATTCTGGATGGTCACTCCACCTGTGTCAAAATGAGAAAGTGTTATTACTGACAATGATGAGGAAGATGATGATTTGTTAGTCCATTAGAATATTGTTTTCTCAGTCAGAAAAACACAACACAGCAAACTAGTAATTGTAATTAACTGTATGTAACACACCAAAACATTTTATATATAATATATAATATATCATTTACAATAGATAGATTTGGTACAGTATTAGGTGCAGATCACCCATATCAAAGCTTACACTTACATCAGCAGCTCCACAAAACGAATATTTTTGTTCAGCGCTTCAATGGCTTTCATTTCATCCTCAGTGAGTGAAAAATCAAATATCTGTAAGAAATTATTAATGTATAATTTATTGACTAAAGAATAAGAATTGTGTAGAATAAATTGTCTTCATGACAAATGCTACCTGATACGATGTGGCTCTGAGTATACGGATCTTTGAGTAACTTCCATTTCACATTGGTACCACTATGTATAATTAACATAATAATATACAAACTCTGGCATCATAATAATAATAATTTTGCTAAACCAACCTGGAAGTTGTGTTTGATCCTCTGAGGGCTGAAGCTCTTGGGGATGACCACCACTCCTCTCTGGACGTTGAAGCGCAGGGCCACCTGGGCACTGCTCTTGTTGTACTTTTTCCCAATGGACACAAGCAGCTCATCCTCCAGCATAGGAGGGCATTTTAAATTCACCCTAGGTCAGAGACCACAAAGCAAATGCTGGCAGATCATGGAGACCTCTAGACAAGTTTATCTCTGTGCTTATGTTCCGCATCTCTAACCGTGGCACGAGGAATGATTTTACTCCTAACCTGATAACCATGATGTGTCTGCAAAAGGCCGATATGCCGATATATCAGGCTGATATTGGTCTTTTTTTAAATATCTGATATTTCCCAGTCATGTCGTCCACTGTCGATATGATGGAGGTTCCCCCTCAACATTTTTTGTAAATGTATTATTCATTTTAAGGTCTAATGTATCCTACATTTTCCCTGCCTTTGAAAGTGCAGTAGAGTTTTAGTATCACATGATGGTCTAAATGCAGTTTCAGACGCTTTTCCACCCTGCCAAGAATTTAATTCTAGGGGAAACACTGAATATATATTTAATATCTGCACAAAATATTAGCTATCAGTGAGCTCTGCCTAAAAATGTCAGTGTCATTATTGGCCTTCAAAAATCCATGTAGATCGAACCCTATTCAGTACCAGGATGGATCTCTCGAGGTGCCGATTGGGCTGTAGCCTACGATCACAATGTCATTCTGACGACAGTACTGTAGGAGCTTGGGTTGTGTGAAGTATGGATGGCATTCAACCTAAATAAAAAGAAAATATATAAATACACAGAAATTGCATTTTATATTTATTAAAGGATGGGCCCATTAGAGTTTAAGTTCAAGGAACATGCATTTTGGCATATAATCTCTTTGATCAGCTTACCATTGTGTGACAAGAAGATCTGAGTTTCATCACTGTGTGTTCATTATCTAGCGTGCTATAACAGATGATGATGCACAGCTAGCTTGTACCATCCACCAAAACATACACAATGAACGATGGTTAGCATGCACCATTGTAAACTAAATAGATAATAGATAAATAAATGCATAAATAGGGGACAGATGGAAGTGAAACTGATGCCAATCTTTTTGTCAAGCAATGACACTTTCCTATTGCCTTCCCCATTCTGGCACTGTGTTGCCAATTGCTGCGGTAACACCTGAATTTCCCCTAGGGGATTAATAAAGTGCATCTAATCTAATCTAATAAGTTCCTCAAAGAGCTTTCTTGTCAAACTGTCAGCATATTTCTTAAGCGTATGTTGGATGGGAAGGAGAGGATCTGCAATGGCCCTGGTGTTTTCCTTTCAACTCTTAAAGGGATAGTGCACAAATGTTTTACATTTTGATATTATTTAACTGAGCAGCAAAATAAGTACTTTGGACTGCTCCGATTTAGTCACTTACTGTTTTAGCTGTGCTGAATTGGACCAATGCTAACAATTAGCATGTTGCCATTGGGAAGAATAGTCCCCCGGCTAGCCTTCTTTAAAATAACTGTCTATATCCACTCAACTTGTTAAACAAACAAAGTGTTAGCTTGTTGGTGTGTAGTATACATTTTACATGCTGCAATGGCATATGGAAAAGTCGACAGATCTACTTCCCCATGGTGTAGAATGCTGTCTGTACTTCACCCGATACTACGGTGGCGCGCAGGTTAGAGTGCTTGGGTACGGGAGAGGGAGGGTTTCAACTTCACAAACACAAGAGCTGGTTGCTCAACACAAACAAAAAGCAACTAGCAACAACGTCGCTAATTTCCCTTGCAAGTATCGTACTATATTCCTGCAATATGCGCACGTTTCATATGTTTCTTAGAAATACCGGACGCAGTCGGAAAATCATTTCACTGTACAACCGAGATTTGTACGTGGCTTGAAGCGCTACCGGGATGCAAATGCACTTTACCGCTTCCTTAGAAGACGTGATATAAGGTTGTGTGATGAGCATTTTTCCTCAGATGATTTAATTCAAGAACCAGAAAATAAACTTTTGAGAAAAGGAGCTGTTCATCCATCTTCCCATGGACTTGGGTGGAAACTGACATCCCACAGGTAAATAACGTTACCAACGCTACTATCTCGCAATGTTGTTCGCGCAGAGTGATATCAGAGAGAGAGAAAAAGAGGATGCTGAAACGGCAGTTATGAACAGCAAATTTAGCAAAAATTTCATCCATGTGCATTCTGTGATCATATGTGCATTTTCGTTTCCAACCGCGACACTGTGCTTTGTTTTAGGAAGTTCTTTTAAAGAAGGCTAGCCATTCTGCCCAATGGCAACATGCATGTTAGCATTGGTAAACAAAATTCTTCAAATGGGTGCACTATCCCTTTAATAAGTATGACAAACGAATCAATACCTTCCTGTTAATATATATACCTGAATATTATCCCTGATTTCAAAGGCGGCCTAAAGAAAGAAGGAGCACCCCACCTGGTTGGTTACAGGTCTGTGCTTGAGGCCCGGCTTATTCAGCAGCATTTCCAGCTGTCTGCGGTTGAAGTTGGACACTCCTAGGGACTTGACCAGCCCTGCATCTTTGCAAGCCTCTAAAGCCTGTTGAGAAGGAAAGATATATCCCTCAGAGACACACAGTGATTAACTAAACAGAGTCACTGAGATAGTAGAGAAAAAACATAAAGCAAACTGAAGACTGAGACGAGACAGAACTTTGAACATGGGTTGGCTATTTATGGCATTGTCCTTGACACTGAGGCTAATGCTGCAGCAGATATTATGTTCTGGTATCTGCGTTTAGGTATGGAGGAATCACGCGTTCTATGTTCAAAGCAGTTTCGCACTCAATTCACTATTTCAATATTTGTTCAGACGCGCTGTACACATGACCAGTCAATAGTAGTGACTGTACTTTATGACGCTGGAGTAAATCCTCACCTCCCATGTTGCACAGAGGTCCGTATGGTGGTAGATGTACTTCCCACTCTTGTCTTTAGGATAGAACTCATCGCCAGGCTGTAACGTAGGCACAAGCCAAAATGTTGCATGAACATTTGTTATTGTTACTTTGAGTTCAGAATTTATTCTCTTATTTGCCTCTTTGGACTACCACTGGAGGCCAACATCAGTATACTTGCTGGCTGGCTGATAGGTTCATGTGCTATACAAACCTTGAAGGCCATAGGAAGCTCAATGATATAGAGATCCACATAGTCTAGTTTCAGGGCCTTCAATGTCTTCTCCAAGGCTGGCCTCACCAACTCTGGGGGATGGAAGGTATTCCAGAGCTGACGGAGGTAAGAGGGGACTGCTTAGTAAACGTTAATGTAATGTTAATGTTAATGCTGTAATGTAATGTAATTATGAACAACTCTCCATCAAAGCTAGAGAAGTAACCACAAAGTCTGGGACTGTCCCACAGAGAATGACTGGGGAAAGATGGTAAGGCTTGGACCCATCAGGATTTGATGTGGGATAAGGGACATTTTCTGGTTAAAAACGGACAACACCACGATAAAATCAAGCGAATTTATATCCAGACTCTAGACAAGTGTGAATCTTAGTTCTCTGGTTCCTGCCTTTGGGAAAGAGTTGTTCATGGGCACAAATGACGGCTGAACTGTCCAATCATAGGCCATAAGAATTACATGATGAATTCCTTAAAGTAATGGTGTTCCATTTTGATTAAAAAGAAAGACACAATTGTACTTGACGTATGACAGAATATATACCTTTCCACAGTAGAAGATGTCTTCTCTTCTGACGGTTCCATTGGCAATCTTCTCTCTAATGGCTTGGCCCACTTCATGCTCATTGAAATACACCAAAGCCCCATCAAAGTGCCTGTAGCCCACATCTATTGCCAGCTTGACACACTCTTTTGCTGTACCTTTGGGTGTCTATCAAGAAATCCACAGATTATTAAAATGTTGTATTTGACATAGTTATGATGCAGTTTTGTGAAAAAGGTGGAAATATGGTATGCATTATTGTTCTTATGATATGCAAATGTTACATTGGCATAGCAAATATCAAGAAATGATTAACCAATCAACAAGGGTGGAAATAACTAATTACAATTACTCTTTGCTACATTTTAAATCACATCCATTAAAGAGTATATATTTCCATAAGCATAACCAAAGGTGGAGCAATTCACAGTGAACGGTCAGTCAGCCGAAAAGAGAAGATTAATCTGGCTTTACTTTATTTTGTATAATGGTGGAAAGAGTACTAGAATGTCCTGCTAAAGTAGAAGTATTGTTACGTTGCTGATATGTTACTTAAGTAGAACTTACGTACTGGTGTAAAAATCGACTTAAGTAAAAGTAAAACAAGTAAAAAGTAGATCATTTTAAATGTACTCAGAGTAAAAGTTACTGCCTTTTAGAAATTAGAACATTGTTACATGTGATCTTTCCAATGCAATACTGACATGTTATCCCTTTAATATTCTCACCGTTCTTGGATCCCCATAGGTGCCCAATCC
The DNA here is from genome assembly GCA_900312575.1 of Acanthochaenus luetkenii. Taxonomy (NCBI): domain Eukaryota; kingdom Metazoa; phylum Chordata; class Actinopteri; order Beryciformes; family Stephanoberycidae; genus Acanthochaenus; species Acanthochaenus luetkenii. The sequence continues at coordinate 9,496 of OMOT01052929.1, forward strand.
AAGCAGAGGAATACGATTCCCATCACTCAGCAGGATACTGTGGTTCTCTGCAGTCAGATTCATTTATGTGAATGCGGTGAGCTCATGAAGTTTACCATGCATAAAGTTGAAAGCTGGCATGCTATCTACCCTGCCTAATAGGTGATGTATTGAAAAACCTTTGACCTACATAATATAACTCCTATGTTGTTATTCTCCCCATACTATGTTAGGCACTAAATTACCTTCAAATTACAGATACGATCAAATCAATGCAGTGGGCTTGAGTGTGGATTGTATATGATACATGGTGCAAACACAAAACAACTTGAGTTATTAAAAGCAATGCAATGTGCAATGCAACATAATGCTTGCACAAGTTGTGAAGTCAGTTGAAGTCCACATCTGCAATGACAGTTTTAAGTGGAAATCTGCTTTTTTCCCCTCTTTTGCACACTTAAGTCACAATTATGCAGCATGCCAAGACACTGCTTTTATTTAAAAGCCAACATAACAAATAAACATGAATGTGGAGGAGGGTAAGCCCTCCCAGTTTAACCAGCTTTTTATTTGTGGAATATAATTTACCAAACATTTTAGGCTGACATAAATATTTATGAGGTAAATCCATAGTATACATCATAGTAAGTACTACCAAACTGATGTAGGTTATATTTATGTATTTTCTATTAAAAAAACAACACATAAATTAATGCTTTTCTGAAAATATAATTTCATTTTGTTTATATTGTTAGTTGTTTGCCTTATATGTTGATCACCAACTAAGTCATACAATAGTCTATCTAACTTTTTATTTCCCATTACATCAGTGAATGTAGCTAAGAGATAGTGACTGAATGCATATATGTATATTTTAGTGTATTTCAAACCCAGTGCTGGGTAACGTGTTACAGTAATACCGTTACTTTTCCCAGTAGGGAGGAGTGTAACTGATAATTAGGATTCATTTTCAGTAATAACATTGCAGTTACCAATCAAATTAATGTAACGAGCGGTGTAACAAATTACTGCTTGACTAATAACTATGGTAATAATATTGCTTTTGAAATCCGTAAGGAGTAATGCATTAATTTTCAAACATAGTATGTACCAAGGGCGTAGGAGTGAATTTGACATTGGGGGACACACATTTGCTACCACGAGTCAAAGCCTTACATAAGTTCGCTATTTTGGACCTTGGACCATATTCGCAGACTTTCTACCATGAAACCGACACACCATAATTTCACTGATCGGCTCAGTATTGAGCTTGCTACAGCTTTCCTGTAGGCTCTCACTGGACTACAATAGAAGTCAATGGGGCAATTGTAAATGCTTTGGAAAAACGAAGAAAAACTTGCTTTTCCGAGACGGGAAGCTCAGTGTGTATTCTTACAGGTCTCAGTATGCTCTCCTGTGAAATGTAGGCTATCGCAAAATGAATGTTGAAACAGAACTATTTCGCAGACCGCACTTCGCACTATAAACGTCCGCACTCTAGCTACTCAAATTACAGATCCCTAAAACACAGTTGTATCCAAATAGCAAGGATCACTTACATAATTGAGAGTTGTCCGTTCTATCCCTCCGGCCTGGGCTTCTTCCTCCAATTTATTTTGGGGGACGTGGAAGAAGGTTTTTAAAACTGCCCGGTTTATTAGCACTTGAAAGTCCATGGCGTCGGTTGTTCACACCAGAGATGATCCAGTGTCATCCACGGATACATCCAGGTTTTCAATGGCAGCAACAGGTCCGACTCCCCACAACACAAACGTTCCTCCTCTCCTCGCATCTGCTTGCACCTCTTGTAAGAACACCAAAAGTCCCCCGGGAATTCTTGGTCTAGACTCGGCCGCAACCTCGTATGGCTGCTCACCTTCTTCAGCCTCTCTCTCTCATCTCACATTTAAGATTGCCCAATTGACTTACATTGTAGACCAGTGAGAACCTAATACTTGTCAGCCTCTCTTACCTGTTGGTCTGCTCCTCTCTCTCCCTCTCTTTGTCTGCCTTGTCTCAACCATTTGACGTTCCTGTGTGACATTAATCAGTGGCGTGTCGTGACTTTTCCGCTAGGTGGGGCGGTCAGCACGTCAGATTATCATTACAGCAGGCATAGAGCCTAGTCCCCTAGATTCATCATACTAGTCTATTTCCAAACTT